>VDFB02273814.1:110097-159173 GCA_007258455.2 Sequoia sempervirens
ATGAAGAAAGGAGAAGCATGAAGAGGATGTTTCATCAAATCAAAGTTTTTTTGAACACTTTAGTGTTTGCTTAACACTTCTTCAAGAAATTGTTATCACTTCTTCCGTAGGACACTAATTTCATTTGGGTTTAAAAATAATCTTTCCATTTCTTGCAAAAGGCTAAAATGAACATTAGGAATGCAACTTACTAGATTTTGTTTCTTTGGTTAAGTAAAAAATTGAACAAAGTATCTCTCACTTGTCTTTTGGTGCTTAAAAGGAACTCACATTTTGTTTTGTGGATTTAAAAAGAACAATTGCAACTTTCTTGTCATGAGGGCTTACTTGAACTAACATCATTGGAAAATGACATATGCGCTTCTCTCGTGCTTTATAGCGATCTTGAGAATCAAAAGGCCTTTTTCATGATTTTAAGTTGAGATAAAGCAATCACCTCCACACTTCAATTTGGGTTTAAAATTGAACATCTTCTGTGAGTGTGAGTGGGGGAATTATTGCGTATATTGTCTCTCTTTGTTGCCAACAAGGATTGATCGAGTTACAAATATTGTTCCTTATTCACTTTTGTTTATCCTAGAGGGCCTGCCTTGGGGAAAAAGTACTCACCCAAGGGAACGACTCAACCGGTAACACTCTAAAACCAAGAGTATTTCCAACTGGGATATAAATGTGGGTATTGGAGTAAACGCCAATATCACATGGTTGATTCTAACAAGATGGATCTGAAAGGGGACTCTTGCCGTACGAGTCAATCTCCATGAACGAAAAGTCCTTACTAAAACCCATGTGCCAAAATTTTCCAAAATCCTTTAATCTTTTTGTTGGTGCAAGAACGGTCGTTCTGAAGCCACCCCACACTTTTACGGTCTTTTAGTAGAAATGGAAAACATTCCATGGGAGTTTCATGGGTGTTGATGCTTGGTTGCATCGTATAAGTGAGTGTCATAGAGGGGAGCCAGTGGGGTCAAGCATCTAACCATTCGCTAGAGATAAGCATAGCTGGACTTGTCCAAGTGGGAATCCAACAAATATTGTCTTACACATCCATAGGGTTGTACTTATTCTTGGGTTACAAAATGCATTGCTTGATCGAAAACATCTCGAAAACAAACACTTAACATCATCATCCAAATGTCAAACCCTTTTGGAGACAAATACAATTGACTCAATCCATATGTTATTGCTTTCCCTTGGGAGTCACATCCTTAGAGATTTCTAAACATTGGATTACATCTCAATTTTTCTACTTAAGTAAACAATAGGAAAACCCATGCCTTAAGTTCATCGAATTTCCACATGACATATCTTGTGGGGTTTGAAGAAATTAAGACATTGGACATCTCAGTTTGAAAACTTAATCAAAGAAAGTGTTTTTGGTAAAATAAAGCCATTAAGCAAAGCTAAGCAAAATGAACTTTCATGTGTGTTGAAGACTCACGATTCTCAAAAAGTCCAAATCCCAAAGCAAAAAATCATTGGTTCAAAATTTGAAAATGTATGTTCAAATGGAATCATTTCTTGGTTACAAAGGTCTATAGAAGCATTGTATGCTCTTCAATACCTAGGTCTAGGAAAACAAAGTTTCTTTTATAGGTTCATCTTAGGATCAAAGCAAATCAAAATCTTCCCATCCATCCTTCATCCATCAAAACAAAAATCATCTCACTATCACCTTTTAGAAAGTCTTGAAATCATCCTAAATACTAGGCTTTTTGGCGAAATCAAAATCATCAAAATCATTGAGACTAAATCCTTGAAAACTTTATCAAAATAACCTTTGGCTAGGTATGTGTAGATGCATCCTTTTGCATGTGCTTAGTCAAAGTTATCAAAATCATCTTGTTTAGCTTGGTATACGTAGATGCATCCTTTTTCGTATACTAGGCTAAACTATCATCTTGTTTGAATAGGTGTGGGTAGATGCATCCTTCTCCCCACACATATTCAAAACATCATCCTTTGAAAAAATATATCCCTTAGATCATCATCCAACATCTTAGGGTCTTTTTGTTCAAAATAAAAAACAATCAAAATCAAAATCAAGGACAAATCCAAAATCCAAAATCAAATCAAAATCAAAATCTGAAACATATCTGAAAGTCCCAAAAGCCTAGTATCTCCTTCAAAATTTACCAAAAGATCATAACATCCGCATCATCCATCCCTTGCATCATCATCACATCACCTTTTGATCCTCAAGATATCCTAAAATTTTCTATTTTGGGCATAAAGTAAAGATCAATCCAAGGAACCAAGAGATTCATCTCTCCTATTCTTGAAAAATTGATCCTTGTTTTATGGTTCAAACTAGATCTCAATACAAGAAAAGCATGGAAGCCAACAAAGAAACACTTGCTTCAAGTGATCTTAGCCAAACAAACGTTGAAATGAATCCCGTTGAATCAAGCAATCCTTTGACCATCTCATCATCACAAAATTCGCAAGAGGAAAACCAAGGAGAGGATCTTACATTTGAAATGTCTCACAAAGAAATAATTGAAATGCTCCAAAATCTGGAGAACCATAAAATCATCAACATCATGATGAGGCTTAACCCTTCGTTATACATGCTTGAGCTAGCAAAAGAAGGGGCCAAGTTACGTTCAGATTTTGATGTGAGTACCATAGTCGAGACATCATTTCCTCCAATATCCTCCACCATTCCCATCTCATCTACACCCCCATCCCAAAGCATCACACAAAACATTTCGTAGATCACGACATCATTTGCTCCAACCCAACCCAATATTACCAAGGGAAATGCATTTCTCAATGCTATTCAAGCACACCCCCTTGTTAATAATCAAAACTTGGATGCAAGTACCACAATGGAACAAAACATATTCGAAAACCCATTACATAATAATGTCCCTCTTACTTTTCATCATGATCCATCATCATCATTTTTTCAAGCAACACCTCAAAATCCTCTTCTCACAAATTCACAAGAAGAGGGAGATATGTTCGGACCAAGGGGCATATTCAACACCACAACATTCTCACAAGAGCTTGCACCCCTCACATTTCCACCTCTTCCACTATTGCCATCATCATCCACACCACTCCTTGGTTTAGGGCTTCCCCCTCTACCAACTATCAACCAAACCAACATCCCAAATATAAATCAAAGCATTATGCCAAATGCTCAAAATTTGTTGTTGATATCACAACAATAGATGACAAATGGACAAGCAATTGCAACATCATCAAACACCCCCTAACATCACAAAGCATGGTCTCTCAAGGACCAACCACCACATCAACACCACCATCCATCACTCAAATCACCAACACGACATCACCACTCACCACCTTCACAAACGCCATTCTGAATCCACCACCACCCCCACCACCACCAACTTTCACCACATCAAACCAATACAATGCGGCATTGCAAGCTGCTTTTCAAAGGAGATTCCAACAAGTGCAAAAATAAAAAGTAGCACAACTAGCCGCTCAAGCTACACAAGCTGCCCAAGCAACACAAGCCACATTACAAGCGCAACAGGCTGCACAAGCCCAAGCTTTATTGCAACAACAACAAGCCGCACAAGCATTGAAAGCATTGAAAGCACAAAAGGTTGCTCAAGCACAAGCTCTATTACAACAACAAGTGACACAAGCCCAAGCCCAAGCACAAGCTCAAGCTTAGGAAAGCACTCAATATCAAGCACAACAAGCACAAGCACAAGAAAAACTTCTGGCACAAAGACAAGCAACGCAATTGCAAGCATATCAACAAGCAATAAAGCAGTATCAAAAGCAACAAGAAGCAACCAAATTGGCAGCCCAACAACAAGCGTTGTTGGAACAACAACAAGCATTGCTAGAACAACAACAAGCACAACAACAAGCACAAATCTTAGCGCAACAACAATTAGATCAACAACAGGCATTGTTCATACAACAACAGGTGGAAGCCTACCTAGCTTGCTAGAACATACAGATACCATCAAACAACACACCAAACAACCCACCCATCCAACCCACAATCAAAACACCCCAAAACACTTTCATCCCCCCCTAATCCTCAAAATGATGTAATGACACAAATCAGGTTGCTCTCACAACAAATGCTCAATCTTCAATCAGGGCGAACAACCAAGACACCAAGCAACTTGTATTTGTATCCATTTGACAGGAGCCTAGTAATGAAACCATTCCCTAAGGGATTTGAGATCCCCAAATTTGACAAATATTGAGGGACGGGAAACAAGGAAAGGGTGAATCATTCACTTCATTCCTACAATGATGGCGATCCAAGGCCAATCAGAGCAAGTGGACCATGCCAGAAGAACAACAAGTTTTTACCATCATAGCCAACCTTGAAGGCCGCTTGGCATTTCATCTCAAGGTTCAGGGCATCACCACATATGATCAGTTGATCCCCAAGGCACTCAGTATCGAAAGAGCCCTTGTGACTCAACCCACGGAATCAACATCATACCCCGAACAACAAAAAATTGCCCACCATCCAATTACAATGATAAACCTCGCACGTGGGCAAGGAACAAAAACATTACTAATGATGGTGTCGTCGATGCCAAGGTGGTCATTAGTGACCCTCGCCAAAATACACCTGCACCACAAATCCAAATCCAACACCAAAACAATCATCACACAACACACCAACCAAAAAACAATCCAACAATCAATAATCTCAATAATCAAAGAGGACCACCCCAATGCAAGAGTTATCCCAAGCGAAAAATACACCACTTTGGGGGAACCACTTGAAGATATAATGAAGAAGTTGATAAACAAAAAACTCATCAAGGCTCCTACCTTCGAGAATTACCAAGAATCGGATGTGAAACCTCCTTGGTATAATGAGAATCAACTATGTGAATTCCATAAAATCAAAGGCCATACCACAAATAGTTGCATGAGATTAAAGAACATAGTTCAAGATCTCATCGATAAAATAATTATAAATGTGGAACAACCTACAGGAAATCAAGATCTTAAGATATACACGAATCCGATGCCTAATCATGGCAACAAAGGGAATAACAATGATAAAGGGAAAGGCACCCACTCAAACGTAAATCATGTGCATGAAACTGTCATTTCCTCCCTAGATGAATACTGCATAGTGATCACCATCAAAGGCGCCCACGTCAATTGTGGAGTCACCACAAGAGGCGGCAAAGTTACCATCGCAGGATCATCCCAGCAAAACAGAGCCCCTACATCCAAACCTGTCCCTAATGGCTACAATGTCCTAGATCAACTCAAGAGAATGCCAACGCAAATCTCCATCATGGAGTTGTTAAAAATCTCATCTGCCCATAGGAAAATCCTTGAGGAAGCGTTGGCTTCATCCACTGTCCCCGTAGATCTTGATGCGGAGAAATTCCAAGCTATGGTCGGAAATATCATTATGCCAAATCTTCTCACATTCTTTGACCACGATTTCCCCGCTCAACCATCTCACAACCGTGCGCTTCACTTGGAAGCCATAGTACATAAGAGAAAAATCAAAACGGTCTTGGTGGATGGAGGTGCGGGCTTGAACGTATGTTCCCTAAGTCTCATCAAGCAATTGAAAATATGAGAGGATTCCATCGACAAAGGAAAGGGTACCATGATAAGAGCATATGATGACCAAGAAAGAGTGTCTCAGGGCACAATCAAACTCCCTATTCAAGTAGGGCCTTCCATCATGGAAACCACTTGTCAGGTCTTGGACCTCGACTTGCCATATAATATCCTCTTAGGACGTCCATGGATCCATGTGATGAAAGCAGTAGCATCAACTTTCCACCAATGTGTGAAATTTACACATAACGGACAATAAGTTACCATCCATAGAGATCTTGAACCCTTTTCCTATTGCAAAAATCTTGAAGCAAAGTATTACAAAATCCCCCAAGTACCAAAAAATGATAAGGGTCCATCCACACCATACATCGATCCTGCCACTCTCGCATCCACTTCTACAACAAAGACACCCACCATTCCCACCATCTTTGACATCAAGTTCATTATCCAAGATAACGGCTGTGGAAACTACAAGCTCCCTAATAATGATTTTGTAGTAGGAGAGTTACCACAATATCCTAGATCACGGGGATGCCCACAAACAAATGAAGCTTCCACATCCCAAACATCTCCTACAGACTATCCCGAATTTATAAGTTGGGGAGATCTTGGCCAGGAGGTTATTGAAGCAGATCCATCTAGCATGCTATATCAAGATGAAAGACCAATGCCTGATTTACCAATAGATGATAGAAGCAAGGGCCTACAAATGATGCTCGTAATGAACTACGATAGAAATCAAAGACTGGGACAAAACGACAATGGGTTTATAATACCTATCATGCCAGAGACGCGACCAATAAAAAATCTTGGCCTTGGATGTACCCCTCTGAGTATAGCCATACATGGTCGAAGTCCTCCAATTAGAACGGTTAACAATCCTCCTCAGCCAACCCCAGCAGAACTACGCCTACCCGTATCTATAGGTCGTGTCATAGATAACTTTACATTTGATATAATCGACATCTATAGTAGTAGCAATGACGAGGATCACCTGACTAACTTACCTAGGCTATTTGAGGATACCACTCTTTGCGTGATTAGCACCCTATCTTTTGAAACAAACCATCAAAATCATGAGATCCGCCTAGTATATCCCCAACTCATCAACTACGACCAACGAGGACCACTGGTTCTTGATACATTTGAAAATAATGAGGCGCTCTTGGAATTCATGGGACTGTAGGATAACATTCCAGATGGGGATCACAAAGCAAGGTTTATAATGGAGTTGGACACACACGCTTATTACGGGGAAACGATTGAATCCTTTAGTCGCAAAAGTGAGAAATTAAGAATAATATCCAAGTCCTTGAGTGAAAACCACACTGTGGCACTCTCTGACCAAAAAAAAGTAAAAAATAAAGGACGTATCCAACGGTGAAAACCTCTCTGAGGCACCCGAGGATGGGGGATTCAATCTTCCTTTAAGAGCCATTCATCAGGAAAAGTCAGTAGTCTTGGCCGAAAAATGCAATCCGATCAACCTAGGAATAAAGGTAACCCCACATATCACATTCTACGCAGAATCACTACTATTAGAAGAGCAAGAGCTCCTAGCAGCATTCCTAAGGGAAAGACAAATAAACTTCGCATGGAGTTATGTTGACATGCTAGGTCTTGATCTAGAGACTGTGGTTCACCACTTAGCAGTGTATCCAAAAGCAAAGCTTGACAAACAAAAGCTTCGAAAAATGCATCCTTAGATCACCCTATTAGTCAAAATGGAGCTAAAAAAGCTATTAGACACATGATTCATCTGACCAATAGATTATCCAGAATGGGTGTCAAATTTGGTACCTGTTTCAAAACCCGATGGAAATATCAGAATCTACACAGACTTTAGAGATTTGAACAAGGCATGCCCAAAAGATGACTTCCCGCTTCCCAACATTGATATGATAGTAGACATGACAGTTGGACATGAGATGTTGTCACTAATGGATGGATTCTCAGGGTACAATCAGATCATGATAGCTAAGGAGGACCAACATAAGACGACTTTCACTTGTCCATGGGGGACATACTATTGGAACATGATGCCATTCGGCTTAAAAAATGCAAGAGCAACATATCAAAGGGCCATGACATTGATTTTCCATGACATGATTCATAAAAAAATCGAAGACTATGTTGACGACATTCTAGCTAAGTCAAGAAAGAGAAAAGATGACATAGCAAGCCTAAGTGCCATCTTTGACAGATTGGAGGAGTACAAGGTCAGACTAAACCCAAAGAAGTGCATCTTCAGCGTACAATCGGGAAAATTGCTAGGATATATAGTGTCAATGAGGGGTATCAAGGTGGATCCAGCAAAAGTAAAAGCAATCCTCGAGATGGAGGCACCAAAAATATTAAAGCAACTAAGAGGTTTCCAAGGTAGACTACAATCCATTCGTAGATTCATAGCACAATTGGCGAATAAATAGAACCCATACTCCCACCTACTCCACAAGAGAGTAGCATATAGATAGGATACCAAGTGTGAAGAGGCATTTAACAAAATCAAAGAATATCTACTAACACCACCAGTCTTAATGCCACCCATCCCAAAGAAACCATTGATCTTATACGTGTTAGCAACAACATCCCTTGGAGCTCTCCTAGCTCAGCATGACGAAAATGGAACAGAAAGGGCTATCTATTACATTAGCAGAACAATGGTTGGCCATGAGCTAAACTATTCATTCATCGAGAAAGCATGTCTAGCAGTAGTGTTTGCATCTCATAAATTCAGGCATTACATGTTGGCACACAAATAAAGCTCATCACCAAAATTGACCCTCTCAAATACTTATTGTCAAAAGCAATGCTCATGGGAAGAATGGAAAAATGGGTAATGATATTATCATAATATGACATCAAATATGTGGAGAGGAAAGCAATCAAGGGCCAAGTCATCGCAGACCAACTAGCAGAAGCACCAATCTATTTTGAGAACCCTCTTGTCTCAGAGTTTCCTTATGAATCCATTTTCAATCTCAACGTAGCTAACCATTGGAAACTATACTTCGATGGCTCATACAAGCAACATGGATTAGGAGTTGGTGTCTTCTTCATCACCCCACAAGGGGATTGCATACCAAGGTCATACAAACTGGCATTTCCTTGCACCAATAACGTTGTGGAATACGAGGTTTTAACCATAGGTCTCAGAATAGCAGTGCAGTGGAACATCATGGCTCTCAAAGTGTACGGAGACTCCCAATTGATCATAAATCAAGTGAACGATGAATACCAGACCAAGGACGACAAACTCACTCCATATAAGAAATTGGTGGAGACTCTCAAATAATCCTTCATCGAAATTTCATTTGAGCAGATACCTAGAGCCAACAACAGAGCAGCAGATGCCATGGCAACAATTGGGTCCCTACTGGACATCCCCAACAATGTTCCAAAATATGAATTCCTGATAGAGCAGCTTCTCGTGCCTGCATTCAAGGTACTAGAATCAGAATTCATGTGCGAAATCGTTGGTCCCAGTGATCCTTGGTACCATGACATTTACACATACCTTCGAATAGGAGTCATACCCACCAACTTACCATCAAACCTAAAATGAACTTTTGTCAAAAAGGCATCCAAATTTGTCATCCTAGGAGATACCCTATATCGTAGGAGCATAGAAGGAGCCCTACTATGCTACCTAAACGCTGAGGAGGCATTAACCGCTCTAACGAAAGTACATAATGGTATATGTGGTTCACACTCGAGTGGAATGACCATAGCCAAGAAATTACTAAGGATGGGGTATTATTGGCCCACAATGGAGAGAGAAGCACATGATCATGCCATAAAGTGTCTATAATGTCAGCAACATGGGGACCTCATCCATGCTTTAGCTCAAGAGCTTCATCCTATCGTCACACCATGGCCCTTTTCGTAGTGGGGACTTGATCTCATTAGCAAAATCACGCCCACTTCATCTAACGACCACAAATTCATCATAACCGCAATGGAGTACTTTACTAAGTGGGTGGAGGCCATACCCATGACGTACATAACTGGGAAGCAGATTTCTAAGTTCATCCTGAACTATCTCATTTGCTGATATCATGTTCCACAAGCCATTATCTTAGATAATGGGACACCATTCAAGAATCAGGATGTCTGTGACTTATGTGAAAAATTCAAAATCCAACATCGCTTCTCTACCCCATATTATCCCCAAGGCAATGGCCAAGCAGAAGCTACAAACAAAACCATTATGAAAATCCTTAAGAAAATAGTCAATGACGCAAGTCGTGATTGGAATTTACAACTTAATCCTGCCCTCTGGGCCTATCAAACCAACATCTGCACACCCACCAGTGCCACCCCTTTTTCCCTAGTCTACGGATCAGAAGAAGTACTCCCCATAGAGATCGAGCTCCCATCCCTTAGGATATCACTGCAAAACCTCATCATTGATGAAGACTACCGAGTGTCAAGATTGAATGAGCTGGAGCTATAGGATGAGTGACGGTTAGATGCTTTGAATCATTTACAAGTCTATCAGAATAGACTCAAAACGAGTTACAATAAGAAAATCAAAAGCAGGACCTTCCAAGTTGGAGAACTGGTATTAAAAGAGAATCAGAAGAATGTCCCAAACCAAAGCGGCAAAGGCAAGTTTGAACCTAATTGGTTGGGACCATTCGTCATCACAGCAAGTTACAAATTAGGGGCATATCAGCTATCAACACTCGAAGGGGAACCTCTGCAAGAGCCCATGAATAACTCTCATCTCAAAAAGTTTTATGCCTAAATCTTTCAAGGTATAGAACCAAAAAATCCAAAAAATCAGAAAATGTCCTGAAAAAATGGTTACTTCAGCGAAAACCCGGCAAACAGGCGTCTTGGTAACAAAAAAAAAAAATTAAAAAAGCAAAAAATCCAAAAAAAATGGAAAAGGATAAAAAATAGTAAAGAAAAAAAATCGTCCTCTAGTGAAAACCACTTTGGGGGCACTTTTGGCAAGTACCTTGGTGAAAACGTGGAAACAAGCGCCTTGCGTAAATAAGCACTTTCCATCCACCAGGATCTTTACGGCTTGTTCTGCATCATCCATCCACGCTTCATCATCCATCGCATTCGGGTCTCATCCATCATCATCCACTCGCATCCGCATCATAGCTTGGTCTTGTTCTTGTATCATGATCCCTCCCAGTACTACTCGGCCCATCCTCAAGGTCAGTTTGTCCTGCCTTTATCAAAGTAGTCTACTGCATCACGCTGGGGGCATGTTCTCATTGTATTAGATTCATGTATATTCTTAAAGTCCTAAATGTCAGAAAATCCAAAAACATTAGAAGATCAGAAAAGAAAAATCAAAATAAAAAAAAATAAAAAAAAATCAAAAACATCAAAATCAAAAATCCAAAAACATCAAAAATAAATAAAAATCCAAAACATTCAAAACATGTCAAAAATCCAAAGCAGAGTCAAAAGTCAGCAAAAACAAACTTCGTCCTAGTCAACCTCTGGTCTCTCGAGCCTTGAATGTAGGCAAGGTTGATCTTTGATCATCCCCAAGACACTTAGGTTAGTCCTTTAGGAGTATGTCATAATAAACTGACATTTCATCATGTCTATCTTCATCTATAAATCGGTCAAGTCGTCAGTCAAACTACGTGGTCTATGCGTGTATAACGTAGGCAAGGCTAATCTGTTGATCAGCCCCCGAGGCCCCTAGGATAGGTCTTTAGGTTAGTCTCTTGGTCAAAATTTTAGAAAATCCCAAAACATTGAAAAATAAAAAAATCAAAACATTTGAAAATTTCAAAAAATACCAAAAACAGCCTCAAAACATTGCAAAACATCAAAAACATCCAAATATTTGAAAAAAATCCATCCATCTCATCTCGCTTGCACCTGCAATAACACCACTCATAATAAACTGATCGTCATCCTCAACCTTTGGTGAAATAGTTAGAAATAAGTCTAGCTAGATAAAAGTGAAAACTCAAAACATCAAGTCTTAGGTCTAAGTCAATACATAAGCAAGTTGGTCATCTCTTTGTATCGGTAACTCATCATCCAATTGGTCCCATATCAATCATCATTTAGAATGCTTTGGATAAACGAAATGGCGTGCCGCCATCAACTAACATGTCCTAAGATGAATCCTTCCTACAATGGACATTATCTTTTGGCAATAGTTTTGGTTCTTATCCTTAGAAAATGCATCCTCCTTTGATTAGCGGTATTGAAGAGCATCAATTTGTTTGTTTACTTGGTCTTTATCTTTTGACTTATATTATTGTGCTCATTCCAAGGACTTCTCGATGATATCTGAACAAGAGGATTTAGAGAAATAGGAATGGGGCAACGATCAGTATCTTTTTGTCTACCATGCTTGTTGGATGTTCTTGTAATATAACCTTGGCGAATACTTGCTTTGTTAGGTATGTACGGAGGAGGTCTTGGACAACTTGTTGACTATTGCATTGAAAGGTTCACCTTTTCGTGTTTTGGTCTAAGGTGTTTTGAACTTCTAAAGTGCATCCTAGCAAGGTTTTTGTATGTCAGGTATGAACAAGGATACTCCTATCTGATTGTCAATTCAAAGTCCATCACACTAGGTACAACGCCATCCTGGTTGTCTATACCCTGATGCATCGTGCCTACGTGCGTTATCAAACATAAGAAAATTTGGCCCTTTGAAAATCCTAATTCCTCGGCAGGTAATCATCATCATCATCATTTGCATTTGCATCATCTCGTGTCTTGTTGAAATGACTTCTTCTCTTCTTGCTATCCACACTAACAAGGTACTATGATAGTTGATCATCTTCACCATCATCGTCATCGATCCTGCATCCACAAACCATTACCATAATGCATAAACATATCATATAGGAAACACATGCATTGCATTTCAATCATCATATAAACAGGTTATCATATGCATTCTTCATAGATAGGTGCATCTATTTCATTGCATTTCATCCATTACATTGCATCGCATTGCATTATATGAATCACTGCATAAACATTCATTTGCATTTCATAACCATTTCACATTATCACATACTGAATAATCATAAACAATAGGTACATAGGCATTATAAGATAATCCATCACATACATACCAACATAACATCATAAAGTCATCTCATACATTAAGTCCATTTTGCATAAAACATTATCATATCATTGCATATAGTACATCATATTAAATGCATCACATACATTACATCATCATTTAATAAGTTTAGGATAATAACATTTGTTATTCTAAAGCATCTTAAAAAACCATCTCATCTGCATTACATAAAACCATCTCATTGGCATCATATCACGACCATAGCATTACATCATTCGTGTCATCACATAAATAGCATCATAAATCATTCATTGTATAATATAAACATAATTCATTACATCACATACAAAAAGTACATCTATCCATAATCCGTTCATATATAAGCATGATTCACATAACATTTCATGTATATACCATATAATTTTGCATATTATATTCTGCATCACATATCACATCACCATTTGATAGATCATCATATAGACATCCTCATTACATATCACATTTTGCATATCATAGGTTAAGCATAATATAGATCTGTTAGTCATAATCATAATGCATACATCATCGAAAATAAATGCATCCATAAAATCATATATACCATCAAAATAGCATCATATAACATCATTGCACAACACATTGCATCACATCAAAATCATCATTGACTCATATATATGTCATCAATAACGCAACTATCATAGTACAATAATAAATCAGATCACTGTACATATATGTCAATCAGTACAAAAGGCCCATCAGGCTATCAAAAATGAGCCCGTAAGGCACAAAAAGTATCAAATCATCCTGATCAAGCTCTGTCCTTGTGGATGTTGCCCTCGCCTCTGTCACCATGACCCTCTGTTGGTTTGTGGCTGGCTCGCTTTGAGTACTCTGGGACTCGCTCTGCTCTAGGTATGGCCTCATGATAGTACCTTTGATAGTACTCAGCTTCTCAGACGACATCCCTGTATGATCTAACTAACACCGTACCCTGGGAGGAGGAGGTTGTCATGCTCTCTAGCTGTTGTCTCCTACCTAGCTCAATGGCTGCCTGTAGCTATGTAACCTGTCTCTGTTGTATGGCCTGATCCCTCTCAGCCCTGAGTTGCTCTCTCTTGGCCCTCACATGATCTCTCTTGGTTGTCACGGCCTGGACCTGGGCCTGCAGCTGCACAATCAAAGTGTCCCATGCATTTGCTTGTCCTGCTGGCTGTACCTACAGTTGCACCTAAGGAGGATCCTCTCCTTGTGGTGGTGGAACTGGTGGCACCTGCTGTTGGTCCTGCATGTGCACATCTCCTTGATTTGGCTAGACTGGAGGCACAAATGGTGGGTCCTGCCGAATGTCAGCTCTCTGTCCTCATCCTCCCCCTCTGCCTCTGACTCTTCGTAGATCTAGAATTGCACCTGGAATCGTCAACTAAAGCGGAGGTCAGAACCAATCTTTGTAGGCTTGAGTAGTGCCTGGATCTACGAGTCCCTGATCATAAGCCCATGGCTAGGCTACCAACTATCTGAAGCTGTCCACCGCCTCTGAAGCAGGAATGTACCACCCCCATGAAACCTTTGTCATGGAGCAGGCAAAGACGGCCATGTAATCATCATTTGGCCGATCCTGCGGTTCTCCGAACTGACGCTGCACGTGCCCGGGCATGTACCGCTCAATCATAGTGTGCTCCTGCCCCTACATATAACAGTCTTGGCGGCAGTAGAACATCTGATCAGCATCGTCGACCCATCCGGGCCGACCAAGGTACAGTCGCAGGTGACAACTTGCATTTCATCAAGAACTCTCCTCCAGTAGGAGATCCCATGCTCGTCGGTGTGTGTGAAGGACATATCGCCTTTGTATCGCCACACGAGGGGATCGTTTGGCACCATCATAACCAAAACAACACACAGCTGCAACACAACAATGTGCTCCCATGCCCAAACGTGAAGAAGACTCACCCCTGCTCTGAGTGCTCTACCATCCATGTAGACGTACTCATGGAGGTCTCTGTATAGTGAAGCTAGAAGAACATGCCCCCAAGCAAAACGAACCAGCCTATCTCGAACCATCCGCTCCCAACAGGATCCCCAGTCAGGACTGAAATATCGCCCTCGTCTGTTAAGGGCAACAAGACCCGAAATGATGGCTGCAATCACCCAGTGGTAGGGAGGTGCCAGGATCCTGTGCCACTCGAGCTTTATCTGCCCCTCGCAAAAGATAATCTCATATGTGGCGAGGACTTTGAAGTAGGCCTCGCGCCCTTGTCAATGTCAAAAATCGCCCGACGATCGTGAATTGGCAATCGCAAAATGCGCCAAATGTCCTCTAGGGTGACGGTGGCCTCACCAGTGGGAAGATGGAATGAAGAAGTCTCGCTGTGTCATCTCTCGGCCAACGCTGACAACATCCCTAAGTGAGTGTGTACGGGCGCCATGTAAGCAATGTACCACAACCCCGCAATCTGGAGTCGATCCTGGTCCCTATTGCTCAAGTCCCGCAAGTAACCGGCTAGGTCTCGTGACCTGTGCTCTCGGGAGTAGAGCTCCCTCGCCGTGTCTTGCACCAAGGAAGGTCACCATGTTAAATTTTTTGAAAAATTCTTCGTTGCACGTTCAAAAAACTTCTCCAACGGTGCAACTCGTGATGGCGTTGCAGTTTGATTTCTAATCAAACTCTGATGCTAGGCCCTAAAATAGCAAAATCACACCGCCGCAGTGCACTTTATCATTCAACAACGCACTTTGGGTGAAATTAGGACCACTGCGTTGCACTTTTCAAATCCCTTCGTCAGCCCCGAGCTCAGCGTCAGAGTTTTTAAACTCCAAACTACACTGTCGCAGCGCAGTTTGACTTCTTAGTGGCACTATATAGCGCCATTGCAGATGAACCGACTCTTTAAAGCATTAAATGAGGCAATAAATGAAAAATGAAGCTCAGGTAAGGACCACTTACCGGTGCCCCGATGCCAGGTGGCCGCTGGTACGTTT
The DNA here is from genome assembly GCA_007258455.2 of Sequoia sempervirens. Lineage (NCBI taxonomy): Eukaryota > Viridiplantae > Streptophyta > Pinopsida > Cupressales > Cupressaceae > Sequoia > Sequoia sempervirens. The sequence goes on from VDFB02273814.1 coordinate 125,651, forward strand.
GAACTCGATCAGAAATGTGTAGGGGAAGTTGTCGTTGCACCATATCGTCAAGAGTTCTAAGCTCAAATCTCGAGGTTACTATTGGAGGTGTTTGAAAATTACTTGAAAGTGACCCCTCAGGTCCCTTTTAAGCCTAAAAATTAAGGTTTTTTCACCTTGATTGGCTGTCCTGCTAGGGTTTTAGACCCCCGAACCTATTTTGTCCGATTGAGGCTTGTTTTTCATCATTTTATTGCATTTAGACACGTTTTTATCCTCCCGGAGCCCGTTCAGACCTGTCGGGTACTTTGTCCTCTTTTTTCGCGAGATCACCCAAAAATTGAAATTTTCGTCCAATCTCTCGAGGGGGCATTATAATGGCATATTTTCTCTCGCCGAGCAGTAGTGGGGCAAGTTTTTAAATATAGAGAATTTTGGCTTCGATCAAGATCACTTATTCTTTGAACCAATGCATCAAGTACATTGATTCAAAGAGGGGCAAAATGTAGACACGTAAAATATATCGATTGACATTGTGTATCTGATCCTGACTACTAACATCGTTTCATTCTGAATCATCCCTTGGTCTAACTATTTAATCAAATCTCCTTATCTGATTAAATTCATCAATATTCCTCTCTTAATTGAATAAGTCATTTTATCTAATTAAGTCAATCTCTTTTGTTAATTAAATCAATCCATCTGATCTAATTATCCCTATTTAATTAAATAATTAATTTTATTTGATTAAATCTCTAAAGTCTATCCATTAAATTAAATAAATTAAAACCTTGTTTGATTTAATCTAACACTAGCTCTTTTAATTAAATAAATCAAAATCCTTATTTAATTAATCTCTTATCATATTCCTCTCTTATTTGATTTAAATAAATCCATAAATTTGAGTCAAATAGGTCACGTCATCTAAATCTTCTATTAAATTAATTAACTCTTGATTAATTTAATCTCTTATCATGTCCCATCCTCTAGATTTTTCAAGTTGCACATGAAAATAGATTTAATTCATTTATTAAATCTCTATTTTCCTCACAAGGCATCTTTTGAAATATTCTCCAAATTTGAATTCAAAAATTCCAAGTCAACATGTATATCCAACAAGGCAATAACTTCATCTTACATATCCTTTGTCTTGAGCCAAGTGGAATTTATTGCAATTTCCCTTTCCTCTTGCAAGTCATTTCAACAAATTTGAATTTCAAAAATATGCATTTATTGGCACAATTCTCAAATCTTGCACATCCTTCATCCACTCATAGATTGACAAGTGGCATCATGCCATTGGATGAATGTTAGTCCCACATTTCTCAAATTTGGACATTCATCCATCTTGGTATTCTATAAACAAGGAGCTCATATCCTCATTTAATCATCCACAAATTATGCAAAGTTATTATGCTAAAATATTTAGCCATTTTCATCCATTACCATTAAGTTCTTAGCTAGGTTTTTTGCAGATTTTGGCTTGGAGCTCTCATCCTTCATCATCAAAGTGGATCAATCATCATCAACATATCAAGCTTTCATCTTAGGAATTGGGAAAGGGCCAATTTTCACATCAAATTGGCACCAATTCCCCAATGGGATTATGTGTTTGCTTTTCTAATTAGGATTGAATCTATATTTTCTTGTTTTATTGTGTTCTTCCTTGTTATCTTTCCTAATTTGAAGTTTGCAAATGGATTGATGGGGAATCCTTGTTTTAGCTTACAATCTCTTGTTTAACTTGTTTATTCTTGATTGTTTTGCAGGTACTAGGATCGGGGTTCGCACACTTCCAATGTTTGCAAAATGAAAACTAATTTTTCTAATATAATGCAATGATGAAGCAAATAACCACATATCTAAAATAATCTAATACTGAAACATAAAATAACTTTTTCAATTTTACTCAATATTGCACTAAAATCTAACAACTTTCTTTAATATTTAGATCAGATAGTTTCAAATTTTTAAAATGTAGTTGTAATAACATAAGCAAAATGCAAAAATAGACACAAAAATGCACCTAGAAATTTGGTAGGACACCTGTACAGGGACAATTTCACCCTAGGGTGAATGGGTCCTTGCATAGGGGTTGCAAAAATTAAAATCTGGGTTTGAAGCTTACAACTATGGTTTTCTATTTTTGGTTTCAGATTCTGATGATGTAAATGACTAAAAATACACTAATATGCAAGTATTATGCAAAATCAAAGTAATATGCATGCAATTTTTTTTAGTTTTTAAGATTTTACAGAATGCAAAATGTAAATTTTAAAACCGTAAATGAGATGAAAACTAATACAATTTTAACAACCCTAAATGAAATGAAAACTAATGCAATGCAAATGCAAACTAATGCAAATCCTAGATCTAGGGTTTTTAATGAACTCCAATTTCAAAAACTAAGATGTACAATGTCAGGTTCACCAAAATGAAATGAAAAAAATTAGGTTATGGTAAAATGGGGTGATTGAATATGTGATGCACCTATATTTCTTATTTCATTAGGAAAAAGAGATCCCCAATGGTAGGATTGACTTTCAACCCTAGGTGAGTCAACCCTATTGGAGATCTTGTTGTTTTCCTTATGACAAGACAGGGTAAAATTTGCCTGAACAACACTTTTGGGAGAAAAACTAAAAATAATAAATGAACTCAATTATGCAATGTGAAACTTGAATCATCAATTTAAAGTATAAGACAATAAAAAATAACAGACTTTTGACAGATCTGAGAAGGATAAAACATCATGCACCTGTCACCAAAAGTTGTTGCTGAGTGTCCTATTGGGTCTTGCTAGCCTTTTTTGAAACTTCAAAATTTGGATCTGTATCCTTAGGTCTACACTTCCTGCCTATACCTTTCAATCTTCACTTCTAGATTTGGATCTATAGTAAAATTGATTTTTTTTGGTTTGTTTGTATGGGGATTGGCATTGATCAAACCCCAAGTTTGGTAATTAAACCTTGATGAAAATACAAATCTGAAACATGAATATGTGTGTGAGCCCTAATCTTAAGTGTGTCTAAGATTGTTTAGAGCTAAAATACAAAGAAATCTTATTCAAGTGTGTTAGAATAAGATCCCTAAATGGACATGAATATTGAAAAAGAGACCTAGTTATGGAGAAATCAAACACCCTAATAGATCCAAAATCTGGTTATTCCTTGCTTTAGGTGGCTAGTAGAATGAAGATAGAAGATGGGATCACTAAGAAACAAGTCATTAGATCAAGGGAAATGGATAGTTGCATGTCCCAAAATCTAGAATCCATCATGATCCTCCATATGCATCAATATTCAATCATGAACAATGCTTGATCAATCTTCACAAAATGAGCTTGAAGACTTGCAAAAACAAATGAAATGTTGCTCCAAGACTTTAACTTTGCTTTCTTGAATGTTCTCCTTGCTTGATTTCAAACTTTCTTCTTGCTCTTCACAAAATCTCTCTTCCACCTAGTTTGAAATGATGAAAAGACTAGGCTTTATAGGCTTCCTTTCTAATTTCCCAATTATTAAATCCCGATAGCTAAAATTTGAAACTTGAATTTGGGACTCTAAAATGCTGCCAAAAACATGCTATAAATTTTGAATTTGGATCTTTAAGGGAACCCATTCGCCCTAGCCTAAAAATCCATAATCAATATGTTTGGAGGCCTTAAATTAATTAAATGCATTTATTCCATGCATGTTGCAATGTCGGAAAATGATAAAAATAGGCCTTGGGATGCATAATAAAGGGGTTTAGGGGCCTATTTATGAGGGGTAAAAATGTATAAAATTGAGGTCACTAAAATAGGTCCAAATTAAGTGTGAAATTGTATTATCACATAGAAGCAGTATAATTTTCTACACCACAACAACAAATGAAATGGTCTCACGTCATAATAAATAAATGTTGTTATCTTTAGCAATACCTATTGCCTCGTCCACTGTGGAGCAACTAAGGGATTCAACATGCTCAACATGCTCAAATCTAGATGAAGAACAACTTCAAACCAAGATCCTCTTGTGTATTGACCAAAAGGGTTATGTTATATACAAATTTGTGGGTAAAAATAAACCTTGTCAATGGTGCACTTGGATAAGTCAAAACAATTGTATAAAAGGATAGAGAAAAGCCACCTCAACTTCCCATGTTTGTTATTGTCCAGTTCAAACATTACATAGGCTTAGTCTGAGATCACAATAACCAAAAAAATATCCCTATAACCCCATTGAGCCATGGTGAGTGCCAAATCTAACTTAAAATGGCATGGACCTTAACAATACACAAACCACAAGGCCTTACATTTCAAAGGGCAACAATTGACATCAACAACATTGATCATCAAGAGTTGACATTCACAACTATTTCAAGAGCCCGTGAACTTGCAAGTCTTTGCATACACCCTGCATTCACATTCCAAAGATATGCATGCATGCAACAAAGCTTGTATATTTCTCGTCAGGAAAAAGAAGAGTAGTGATTGATGTCACTATCACATGTAGTCACTTGAAATGCTAAAAACTAATTACAAGAACTCTAGGTTTGTTCCATAATTTATGTGATCCTTTATTTTTAACTTATACATCATTTACACAACCATGCCTTTACATTTCATATTATTCTATTCATTCAAAGTGGTTCATTTGCAAAATCATATGCATATATATGCAAAAGAATAATGCACATTCAATTATATGTACAATCTTTTTTAATATCCACATTCCATTACTCCTCACTTTGCTCAAACCTTTACTTCCTTATAACAAACATGCATAATTCTCAAGTATTAACAAATTACTTATACTTCTAGGATTCTGTATATATCAAACATCTGTGCTTGTACGGATTATTCATATATACCAAATAAATTGATGTTGGCTTTCCTTTCAAAATTTTTTTGCAAGTTCAACTTATGTAAAAATGACCAAATCTATATATTTTGCAAAATTTGACCTATACAAAATGAGACAAAATACATTTTCGTATTATTCTGTTTATACCCTATTTTTCATTTCCGATTGAATAATACAATTGTACAAAACTTTCTTTCTTTGATATACATATTTCATGTATTCAATCTTCATTCAAGGTGGTTCATTTGTCAAAAAAACAAACATTCAATTATATGTTAAACAAAGTTTTCAGACTTCTACTTTTCTTTGTTTTCAAACTTCATACTTCCTTCTTATAAATGATTTACCAATTGACCCCAGGTACTGAAAAAATATATGTAACTAATAGACCACAATTTTTTCTCATTGACCTTCCACACCTCTTCCATGTACAATAGAAAGATGTTCTTAATACATCTATCAGCTTGCCCATTAAACCTTAAGGTACAATTGCCAATTTAAACCTCGACAAAATGACGACGAAGGTGCAAACAAAGAACGACGCCCGCCAAAACGTCTAACTTTGTGCAACAATTCAAGAAAGAAAAGAAAAATTGAACGAAGTCCTGGATGTATAAGTAGTTAAGAGGGTCTTTCCAGTGCAGTGGCAGTGCATAGGTATTCGGACAGCTGGAGTACAAAGAGTAGAAAGGAAGTTTAAGCAGCGAGGATACTTGTGACCTTCAGACTCCGTTCAAAATGAGGTTAGTTTTCTAATTTTTCTTATAAATGCAGTTTTTTTTCCAAAGTGTGTTGTCTGTCATTTCGGAGGTTACTCTTACCTTGAAATAGAGGAAGAAATCAGAGAATAAGCAGCATTGGCTTGCCTGCATGGTTGTTAATGTTTATCCTGGATATTAGGGTAAAATGGAAGGAAAACCCTAATTATGTGCTTGCTCTGTGATTCTCTTCGTCCTTTCTGTTTTTAAAGTTTCAGTTCCTTTTGAGTATGTAGTGAAAATCTTTGTTTGAAGTGGGTTTTCTCCCGCAACCTCCTTTCTTTTCAAAACAAGGTAGTTTAAAGTCTTAGAGCTTTGCTTCCACAGTCCATAATGTACACGATTAAAAGAATTGTTTCGAATCACTCAAAGGGGTTCAGCATCAGGGTACAAGCAATTCTTCTGGAAGCTGTATTCTTAAGCGAACGGTTTTTTCAGCTTTATCTGTTTAAACTCTGTTTTACTGCAAATATGAGACAGCTATTATAAGTAAGTTCGCCTTTACTTCTTAAGTACCGAGTTAGTCCTTCTTGTCCTGCATACATTTAGGCGTACGGGTCGACTGTAGAAGATAAGTTTGGGTTTGGTTTTCAGCTTAGGTTATGTGTCATTTGGATGAAAGGAATAGTCCAGTTTTTAAATTTTTTGTTTTTGGGTTGGTTCAGCAGCCTCTTCCTCCATACTCTTACCGCAACTACCTACGCATTCAGCCCATTGTGTTCTTTAGCAGGTATGTGACACCAAAGATTAGCAACATAACAGTTAATAGCAATACACATATATCAGCAAATGATTGCAATAACTGAATGATGTTATAACAGTAATGGTATCTATATAAATATGCATCGTGGGCAATATCTTTGGTGATATTTCTTCAAATATTACTGACTACCTAATCAACTAAATCATTCTCAGCTGTATGATAAATAACTTGGAACTTGGAACTGAATCTTATGCAAACTAAGTCCGTGTACTTCTTATGCTGCTTATGTTACACGCTATAACCCGGCCCCTACTCTTCCGCTCTCCCCTTCTTGCCCCGTCGCCCGCCCCTTCCACCAAAAATAAATAAAAATCACTCTCCTGACTGGCTAAACTTGTTTATCATGGCAGAATTCAGCTGTTGGCCACAACATTGAAATGATTAATGATATTCATAATTGTGTGTTTACAAGAGGAGAGAAATACTCCTAAAGGAAATTACAAGATGATGTTTCTTCAAAGAAACAATCGTTAATTATAGAAAACTAAAGCTAAAAAACAGAAAGATGCAAAAACAAACTAAAGTAAATAGGAGCTACTAAAAACTCACTAAGTTAACTAAAAGAAAGCTAACGACTAATAAAGGCTAAGATGACCATTAATATTACATTTAATATTTTAATACCCTCCCTTAATGGTCATTGTACAAACAAAAACTAAGTCTACCCATATTCAGATGGTGTGTTGGTCATCAAAATGCATAGTATGTAGACTCCTTCTGCGCAGTATACTTTGCCACGTGAGCACTTTGCTGAGACGCTTCCTGGTTGGATTTCTCATCCGCCAACCGCTTTTTGCAATACCTCTATATATGACCAATCTTCCCACAATAATGGCAAGTAATAGACTTCTTGGAGCCCTCCTCTGAATCGCCTCGTCCTTTCTATTGAATGGACTTGCCTTTGTCAACGTCCTTGGCGATAAATGTTTGTTCAACATTAGGAGACTCACTACTGCTCCCAAACTGCTTCATCCACCTATCCTACTGCAAAAGCTTGTTGCACAACTCATCAAACTTCAAGTCAAAATTGGTGGATGTAATGTTGAGCGTTTTGATGAAGTGCTCGTAGGAACATGGCAAACTTTTCAAAGCGATCATCACCATATCCTCCTCTTCCATCTTATGACCAATGGCCTCTGGTTGATCGTGAATATTTTTTATTTTCATCAAGTGCTCTTGCAAAGACACTTGGTCATCCATCATAATAGAGAAAAGCATATTCTTCAAAAAGAAAGCCCTTCCCTTGTTTGAGGTCTCATGAAGATCTTTTAGATGCTTCCAGATCTCCGTAATAGATTTACCAGATGTTATTTTTGGTAACATCTCATCGGCGACAGATAATTTAAGAAGCATAACTGCTTCCCTATTACCTCCATCATACTTGTCCCAATCCTTCCCAACAGTAGTGGGACGAACTTCTATACCTAAGACAAGTGCATCTAGACACCGGTACTTGAAGATGGTAAGCATCCTCTGCTTCCACAGGTTGTAGTTCTTTCCATTGAACCTTTGGGTATTTTCCAACATAACATTGGACAAAGATGCCATGCCTCCCGTTTTCCAAAGCTTGAAAAATGAGGTAACACTATGATCCGCTGGCACAAACACTAGACAATTTGTTGGCACACCTTTCATGATTTTTCAAAATTCGTCTTAAAAAGAGGCTCAGAAGTTGCAAGATTTTTCAGAAAACTCTGAAAAGTAAGATTTTTTCAGAAAAAATCCTCGAAAACATTAGCAAATTTTTTATAGAAAAAATTTCAAAAAATATTTTAGCAATTTTTTTTCAGAATTTTTTTTTGAAAAAACTCTGTGCAAAAAAAATTATTTTTCCCAGAAAAATCTGTCATAACTGGCTTAAATTTTTTTTCTTTTTCAAGCTGCCATGAAAATCTGCAAACTCAGACCCACAGGTATGAATCTGCAAACCCTAGCTTAGAAAAAATAATCGCCTTCAGAAATCTGGCACGATTTTTATAAAAATCGAAAAAAAATTGTTGATAAATGCCCTAGCACAGAGACCCGTCAACATATGTCTGCAGCACTTCGCCCACAATCAGGAAAAAACCGTCAAGAAATTACATAAGATAACAGTCATAGCAAAAACAAACGTCACTCTGCAGGTCGTGCGTAAAAAAAAGCCTTCCAAAAATCCACGAAAAAGGTAGCCGAACGGTAGGAAAAAATCTGCCAAAACTAAAATGTGATTTTTAGCAAAATAAGAAAACTTCGAACCCGCGATCTCATGAAAAAAATCCAGGCCACGATTTTGCAAACAGGTGCTTCAGAAGACCCTTGATTTCTTCAAAAATCCGCGCGATTGGATCCATGAAAATCAGCTTTAGACAGTTGCGATTTTCTTCTAACTAATGACGTGATTTTTACAAAAAAAATCCGCAATTTTTGATAGCAAATAAGCATGCGACCTTGCCCAGAGAGAAAATGCGAAAATAAGGAACAAAAACCCTCGATTTTTTTTTTCAAAACTTCCAAAAAAACTTCACTACAAAGTAAACTTCGATTTTCAAAAATTTCTGCTCACTAAAATTCTTAAAAAATTTCTTCGAATTTTTTTATTACAAAAGAATCAACTAATCAGGTTCAAGTCTGAGCTCTGATACCATGAAATGATTAATGATATTCATAATTGTGTGTTTACAAGAGGAGAGAAATACTCCTTATAAAGGAAATTACAAGACGATGTTTCTAAAAAGAAACAATTGTTAACTATAGAAAACTAAAGCTAAAAAGCGGAAAGATGCAAAAACAAACTAAAGCAAATAGGAGTTACTAAAAACTCACTAAGTTAACTAAAAGAAAGCTAACGACTAATAAAGGCTAAGATGACCATTAATATTACATTTAATATTTTAATAAACATTGCCAACTCATTTTCAGTATTTAATACATCATGCACCTGAATCAGGAAGCTGTGTTAACAGAAACAAGAAACCCGATATGTGGGGCATATATATATAATTAAATTGGAGTGAGTGGAGTGAGGGAGCGGGACAAGGAAAATAGAGCAAAATGGGAAAAATGGAGTGAGTTTCTGGAGAATAAGCAGGAGATAAAAAACAAAGGTTGTGGCAATCAGCTAATTGACGTTGGACAAGTTGATCCCCTCATGTCGGATGCTTCGGTGGTGCCTGCGCTTAAAGGAAACTTTGTCTTGTTTGGGAATGGCACTGGCCCTCTCAAAACGGGTTTCCTCTCATCTTTCGTCCCTTCATCTACGACCAATCTCTCTGCAGCCGCCTTGGATGATTAGACTTCAAGTGCTGTGATTTATAGTGATTGCAAATATGCCACAAATTTTGGGCATAGTTATAACAATTTTTGTAGATACTTGATTTTACAATTAAGCTCTATTGCCTCTGATTTTACAATTAAGCCCTATTGCCTCCCTTGTGCTAGTGTCACTGTCTTCTTTGGACAGGGGCTCCTTCTGCGCTTCTTTGGTTGGGCAGGGTGCCCCCAAACCACCTCCCACTTCCACACAGCCAACCAAATCCATAGTTCTCCATTTGGGGGACACGACAGTGTCCATGAATAACAGTGTTCCACGGGCCTGGGGGACGGGGAAACGGGGGGACGGGGAAACGCGTTTCGGAGACGGGGGGACAAAGGGCCTAAGTTTGGGGACGGCGGGGAGACGGCGGGGGACGGCGGCGGCGGGGTGGTGGGGTGGTGGTGCTGATATAGTTATAAATATACTTATAGTACTTGAAAAACTAGTTTTGAAAGGATGTATAACAGTATAACAATATAAGAATTACATTTCAAATGAAACTATAGGAAATTACTCAAATTACTAATTAGTAAAATTATAACATAGCAAAATTTGAAATACTAAATCTAAATACGAAGATATCTTGAATGCTAATTGCTAAATAAAATTTGACAAATGAAATTGTTTTTGTAAAATTGAAGGTAACTAGTGGAGAGTACCTAGAAAATCAAATGAATTCAATGGGAGTTTGTGGGCAATGCCCCTAATGGGTTTGAGGGTTAGCGCCCTTAGTGGGGTCAAGGGGCAACCTGAAGCGAAGGGGCGCAGTGGGGTCAAGGGGAACGCCCAGGGGTCTGAGGCAGCGGGGTCGAGGGGCAGCGCCCCTCGCAGGGTCCCGGGGCAGCGCCCTGGGCGCGCTCCCTGTCGCGATACAGGGCGGGGTCGAGGGGCGGAGCCCCCGCCGCCAAGCCCAAATTAAGACCTCCAAACCCACACAAACCTTCATGGTGTACATCATTTTGCATTAACAATAAAACCCAAATTAAGACCATCAAAGCCAGACAAACCTTCATGGAACACATCTCCTAGTCTCCCAGGAAACTCCTGGGCGTCTCCCAAGAAACTCCTGGGCGTCTCCTAGTCTCCCAGGAAACTCCTGGGCGTCTCCCAAGGAGACTTGGAGACTTGGAGACGTCTCCTAAGGAAACTTGGAGACGTCTCCCCGTCTCCCCGTCTCCGGCGGCGCTTTGGTGGCGGTGGCGGGACGGCGGGGGACGCCAAGTACCCGTCCCTGGGACGTCCCCGTTTCCGAAACGGGTCATATTTTGGGGGGAAACGCATCCCCGTGGTTCACTGATTGAATAATGAACCTTTTTATTTCCACATCTCAAATGATTTTGTTACTAAAATATCTGAAAGTATTGGAAGCAGATCACTAGTTTTCAGACTCTTAAGGAAGTGTCCACCTGTACCTGAATTTTTATCTTAGACCAAAGCAAATTGGTGCTATTTGGAAACCACCTCTGTAGAGCTGTTAGATCATGGTTTTGGTTTTTTCCTTGTAACCTTTCATTCTATCAGTGATAGAGGGTTTGTTCAGGATCATGGGCTGTGGTTCTATGGGAAATTGGGTTTGTTTATGACTCAGTGGGCCCCTTTCTTTGATCCTGCCAAAGAGTTTATAACTAGTTCCCCACTTTGGCTGCGTCTGTATTATCTATCGTTGGTGATGAGAGATCCCAGACTCATTCAATCTTTTATCAGCAATGTGGGTGATTTCATTAAATTGGACAGAGATCTTGGTGATCCTTCAAGAAGATATGTGAGGGTTTGTGCTATGGTAGATATCTCAAGGCCCATTTCCTACATGATCAGGATTCACTTTACTCAGGGCACTTGGACCTAGTATTTGAATTTTGAAGACTTTCTAGAACTTTGTTTCAGGTGCAATCAAATTGGACACAGAAATGCAGCTTGTGTTACCAAAGTAACTCTTGGCTACAGGTCTATCAACCTAAAGAAGTGGGTTTAGAAAGATGGTAGCCCAGACAAGGATTTCGTATGGCATAATCATGGGATCTTTTTGGCTCAGCCCTTGCCTCCCTCTTATTGGGATGTAATTTGTGGGATTGGCTCATTGGCTCTTCTCCTAAGACTTTTGAGAATGCAGCTCATACTTTGACCTTGGCTTCCCTTGCAATAGTTAGTTGTAATGTCCTCTACTTGGAGTAAGCTTGAATTTGCCTTAAGAGACCATTACACAACATAAAATTGTTTAACAAATAATATTTCATGGCAATTTATATAATAGATATTGAATTTAAGAATAAATGAACTATTAACATTTATGAAATAATGAACTACAACTTAAACTTGAATTTAATCTATAGACTCCTTTGTAATAACCAATCATGGTAGGGTTGGGCAAGAAACACATGAGAGGGTGCCAAAAGAGAAACATCCAACCAAGACAATTCCCATATTGCTTTTTAATATGTCTCCTTGCCATCCCTATGCATGGTTGCTTAAAGGAAAAGATGTAAGTCATAATAATATAAATACATTCACTATTTCCCTTATTTACCAATTTAGACATAATATATCTCTCCTTATTGTACATTAGTTATTATGAATTTATATGACCAGCCAATATTATATATTAAATGCATATGCAACCACTGCACACCAATCGCTTATGGGATCAATTGCTGCTGCTCTTCTGAATGCAGATTTTATTCTATTTTCTGATCTTCTTCCATATCAGACTTTATTGATTTCATTCCTTCCTTTTTTTAATCCCCCTTGGAAATGATGTGACTTCCCTCATATATCCCCATCGTATGCCTTAGGAATAGAGGTGACTCTTCCTTATAATTCAGTGCTGTCTCTTCAAACGGATCACAGCCTTTCATAATGTAATTGCTGCCTTTTAGTAGTAATCACTGCCTTATAACTGATTAATGCTGCCTTTATTGTTGAACACAAAGCAATGCTGAGAGGGGGGAGGAGGGATGAATCAGCATACGTTAAAACTAAATCATTTCCATTTGCTGATAAAACATCACATCACATGAAGTGAAAAAACAGCAGAAAGGAACATGCATCACACTATAACACCGGGATTTTTTACGTGGAAAACCCAATGAGGGAAAAACCATGGTGAGAATTACCTCACAATATAAAAGCTCACTGCTCATAATGATTTACAAAGAGTTTAAGGCTCACTTCCTATTGACTTGCAAACATTGAAGTAGAGACAACTTCAGGAGCATGATATAGAGGACCTGATGAGACTCACTGTCTCAGAGCAGGGTACATGAAAATTATGAAAATAAACTAAGATTGAACTGCTGAAGATGAGACATCTGACTTATGCTGAAATTGCAGTTCCTTTTTCGCACATTCACATCATCACACAGATTTCAGACACTTCATATTATCATTCTGCATAACTCGCATCACCCATACACTGTTAAATGAAAACACTTGATATTGCATAGGCTGGCTCCAAAACATATACAAAATGAAGGAATCTTTGGTTGCGGATTAGTACACATCCTGTCGAGGCTTAAGAGCATTGTCACACATTGTCCAAAAATGTTGACTGATCAGGATCAACCGCAATTGAAGAAAACAAGACAATTCGGCCCAAATAGATAAGTGTCATCAACACTGATACTGCTTGACTTCACACCACGGGGAAACATCATGTGGATCAAGATATGAACATTGAAGGTACCCTGCAATATTCCTGTAATCTTTTCCGGAAGGATTTTATCATTAAATGCTGGCGCAGCTGAAGAAGCATACTGAAAAAGCACAAACAAAGCATTCTGGATCAACCGTAATACACTGTTAATTGAAGATTAAGCTTGCGGAACTCAAACACCTTTGATACTGTTAGATAATACATATTGATCACTACTGATCATATCATCAAAGCTGCAAGACCAGCCCTTCATCACCAGAGGAATGCAGAGCATTCCAACCAACCTTTATCATTGCATTCCACTATTAGGGTACAGACCGGAACACTGTCAGCTATAACTTTGACTGCGGAAGGTGTGAAGACTTGATTTTCTGGATGTAAGATCTTCAAAGCATGGTTAACATTTCATTTGAACCACAAGACATAATCTTGCATAGCGGATGGATGCAGACCAGAAAGTCATGATACTGCCTTAGGATATACACAGTTAGTGTCTTAGCTAATCTTTTGCAACTTATCTCATCATGCGGTACATGAACTCTGAATGATATCAAGGTATACATATTGTAGACACATAAGAAACATGAGTATCATCCACCGCACCATACATAGATCACCATTCTTCCTTACACTGCCCTGCAGGCTGCCTCAACACATAGCAACTAACTCCAGAGTATGTACATACTTCAACAACACATTTGACATCAATGACATACCAAAATAGGGTTGACATCAATGACAACACTTATTACCAACATTTATGAATCACTGGCTATATTGGACAATCGTTGTTTTTTTTGAATTAAAGTTAAACCTTTTAAAACTTTAATCAGTGCCCCTTGGAATAAATTCATCGCTGCTCTTAGAATAATAATAATCATGGCATGATTAGAATCGCTGCATTTAGACTTTGCCTCCTTAATAATCACTGCTCCTTCAGTAGTCATTGACTATACATTAAACTTGGGTGATTAATAATTTATTTATATGCTTTTGAACATATATCAAGCTGTGGTTGGCCAGCATTGACTTTATTTATATGCAAGGTCAGCCCATGTTTTAATTAATTTAATATAAAGAATGGTGATAGAAATCAGCCAGCCTTAAGATCCAATTTGTAAAGAGATTTGAGAGGAGGGGTCATTACATTATTTTTGAGGGAACTAAAGATTGTCCAGTTGGTTTGTTACAAATTTAGAAGAAGAGAACTCCCTGTGATTGCTATATGAAGAGCAAGCATTAGAGCCCACAAAGGAAGTTGACTGGCTATGCATCACTGATGTCTGAATTATCTCTCAGACTTAGCATGATTTCAAAATCAACAGTGGTCCTTCTAGTAAGAGATGTGACAGGAAAACTGAAGTGAAAAAACTAAGAATTGAAACTCAGGATTTAGTAGATGAGGGCATGCAGTGAACAATGGATGCTCTGTTAACAAGGAGCAAGTGGAAACAAAACAAAAAATAGCCATTAAGAAAGAATAAATTGGTGTGAACAACACTTTAGTCCTCTCCTAGGTCTTTGTTGTGAAGAATTTTTTCAGGTTTCCTTGCCTCTCTTCTTTTTGAGGGTCCAGTCTTTGCATTTAAGGGTCCTTATGATTTTTCTTTGCTTTATGCTCCCTGTTTTCTCGGTTCTGAAGCTCCTTCCTTTTTTCTGTTTTCTATGATTAATGGGAGCTACCCCTATGGCAGCAACTTGTCAATCAAAATATATAATTATATATATATATATATATATATATATTTTGATTCATAAGTTGCTACCTAGGGGGTAGCTGCCACTATATTAAAATGATAGAAAAAATCGAGTTACATATTCCCATTAGGAAAAAACTGAGCTAAAGAAGCTCGATTATTGCTGTGAAGGATGAAGAAGCCCTTTTAATTCCATCAAATGTTCCTTCTTTTTAGAGGATAATGACGAAGGGTGCTTCACAACATTTTCCCTATTAAATTTTCATTTGGATGACCTGAAGCCATTTTTTCCCAATCACAATTTGACATGCAAAACACATGTTAAAGATAAATAATAGTAGACTTACTGTCCATGAACAAAACCCCTCCTACCTTAGTCTTCAAACACTTATTTTGCATTATGATTATGGGGAACCCAGAAGAGAGCAAAAACATAAACAGAAGACCATTTCACAGTTCACTGAAGGATAGGAGGACACATGTTTGTATCTATTTCCCGTTGCCAGTTTTAATTATTTGGGCATGTAGCTTTAAAATTAAAATTATTTGCTAGTTTTAACCGTCTGTTTAAGACCAACAATATAATTTAGTTTCTAATCTTCTGTTTTGATATACAAGCACTCATTTTTGTTCTTTGTTTAAATAATTTTGCTTAATATTTTTTTTTCTTGGGTGGATTTTGTAGCAATTTGGTGCTGTTCTTTTTTCATAATAAAGAAGCCAAGTGAAAGGTTATTTTGTTGCAATTCCCTTCGTCTGAGAGTCATGCATAAGAAATCACCTTAAATACCATCTAACCAAAAGAAGTTTAGGCAGAAATAATGTAAGGTAGTGACATTAACTGGAGGTAAACATGGGGAAAATAACATCAGTTAGGCAATAAGTCATGGTCTTGCCCTTTTTGCAAAACAAACAAAATCAACGTGGTGGCAAAAGTTAGATATCATTTGTTTGTGGTTGGAAAAAAGATAAGATTGTGATTTGTAACAAAAGGACCTAAGTATGAAAGAGAGGAAATGATTACAGAGCTAGGTTTCATGGAGTCTTTGAAACCATTAAGTTTAAATGATCCATCCCAACCACAGTAACCTCCTGCTGGAGCTGGTTTATGGAGACACCCTGCTTCTCAACACAAAAAGTCTCTATTTATCTTTTGGCATTGGTAAAATGCATGATACAACTGATGGAAAAAAATAAAATATCAGCCAGCCGTTGGGCAGCCCTCTTTTCTTGTGGGCATTCATTTAATATGTTTACGTTCCCTCTGTGGATAGAGGCGGTGAGGATGATTAATCACAGCCCTAGAGTATGTGCCATCGAGCAATGAAAAACTCTCTAGTTGTTTTGGATGATGACAATGCTCATATAGAAGCAATATCTAAGCAAGGCTTATGGATTCCCTGATGTTTCATTTTAGTGTACTGTAGAGTCATAGACTGCCAATATATTGACTGATTCAAACTTAATCGTTCCAATCTTCAGACATGCCAGCCTGAATCTTGCTGGAAATTTGAGAGTGGAGACTTTGCTAGAGTCTTGTATGTTATGAACTTTGAGCATGTAGTCATTGCCTGACTGGCCTTCACCCATCAATCATCACCACCTTAATAAATATCTACTCCTAGTTATATGAGAGATATGACAATATGGCCCTAATTTTGTTATTATTTATATTTTGTTAGACCATAATTGTATACGAGAGTGGAAGTTTTGAACAAAACATAAAATTAGTTGACCAGAATCTAGATTGTATTTGGGAATGTTATGTCAATGTTAATTGGAGCTCAAAGGTTGTAGTTGAAGTTGGTAGTACAGTAAATTGGGTTAGTTGGAGTTCAAATCAACAGTATATGTTAACTTGGAGAAGAGCTGCTCACAGTTGTTGCATTGTTGTCTATATGTTTTGTTGAGATTTTGTACCTATTATTAAGTACAGAGTGTCTTTCTTATCTAATGGGTTATGAGTATTCTGAATAAAAATTAAAAATACTTATGTATTCTATTAGAGTATTGCAATGATATTTTCAGAATATCAAATTTTAGTTAATGGTTCTTGGAGTTAGTACTTATAAGCTCATCCGTGTAAAGAGTTTTAACAAAATACCTAATCAGTTTCAATATTTCTAAATTTATAGTGAGTATCTTGAGTTGTTTATCATGTATTATTTTGTTGTAATTTCTTATGAAAACTACCTTTTTCTTTCTTGCAGCAAGCCCATGGATGAGGATGTTGTGAGTATACTGAAACTGTTTCTCTACATTTGATTTTTGAGTTTAATTGTGTTTATTTTCTAAACATTATGAATTGACAGTCTATGTAACGAAAATATCTCTCTTTGAGTTATCTGGGATGCAATCATAATTGTACTTTATCTTCTTTCTTATCGTGTTGTTTTGTATAAATCTTAGGAAGAATTTAACCATATCACATTGGAATGCAAACTAATGAATTATGACAATTAAAAATGTTGAAACTGTGATAGCTGTGAGAGATTAGATTGATGTATATTTAACTTCAATTTTTGCATTTAGTTTATCATTATGCATGCTAAAAAATTCTTGTAACACTATCTTGTAGCGTATTTTGGGTTGTCATCTCATATTTTAATGATCTTAATACAAATCATGCAGTTTTAAAGGTTATCGATGCTAATTTTCTCCTTAAGATGTCTTGGAGAAAATGAGAAAAAGTACCTTGCACTGAGGTTGGTGCATGATTTCTAGGATGGCTCTCATAGGTCTGCATGAACAAGATTTAAAGCCCCTGTGCATGCCATGCCCTTTTGATGCAGGAGCATCTGGGCGCATAAACAATCCTGTATTACCTCCCCAAAAAATGTGTAGTACCATTTTGATTTCTTTTAGTTTGTGTATGTTTTCCATAAAGCACTCCCCTTCCATTTGGTGATTTGAAGCTGGCCACAGTTATTTAGAAATGACGAAATTAATAAGTTTGCTAGCAATTACACGTTGACTTTGGCAGATTCCAAATGGTGAAGCTGAATAAATTGTTGAATGTTGAATAAACAGGGAATGGGCAGTTACAGTCTTTGATCATTTTATTGTCAAATGTTACAGCCGTTACAACTCAGGTTATAATGCATTAAGGTTGGCCATTGGCAATTACAATGTGGTTGCAACACTCCTATTAATTGTTAACTGTTCATATGCAAGGTGGCACAGTAGTTAGTGGGAATAAAGGAACTCAAAACTAGTGGTTACATCTTACTTTGACTGTTGCAACACCTTGAAACCTGGCTGCAGCTGTCACTCACTGGTTGAAGTAGTTACAAACCATAAAAGATACACTGTCACCTGGGCTGCAGCATTACATACATGCCTCCGCTTGAGATTTACACACACAAAACCTATATGGGGATGCCTTGATAAGCATATACAGGAAAGGATGAAGTGCAAGATAGAGAGAAATATAGATCTGTGGAGTAGTGTTGAACAAGGATAGTAATAGGGTTCATTCAATGATTTTCTGATTAACAGATAAGCTGTAGTAGGCTGTCAGGCTGACAAAGTCTGAGTTAAGAGGGAAGTCTCTGTATAAGCTAAGAGCTCTAAGTTAGTGGCTGAATACAGCCCATTATAATTTGTAAGTTTCTGATTTTTTAAGGATTGTAAGACTTTTATGAACAACTGAAATCCATATATTTCTGGTGTGTTGTTTTGTTTTCATTTTGCAATTTGTTACTTGTAAGGTGGCTGCAAGACCTTGGCTGCCTTTCACTGGGCATCTGGGTCTTGACTGCATCACCTTTCCATATCCATAGGAAATGGCTACCATATCTGATTACGATCCAAAGACCTACATATACATCCTACTTCTCTTGGATAGATGGCAATCTATGAACTATATAGGTTCTGCTCAGTCTGGATAAACAGATGTCCATATTTCTGATGCCATTGAAAGCTACTGTTGCCCTCCACGACCAATGCTTGTAAATTATTTGTGTTAGGATCAACTAGCTTGCACAAACCACGTTGCCCAATGTCTAGGGAAACCATTTGGCCTTGCTTGATGTTAGTCACAACACTTCTTTCACAAGAAATCACAACAGTGTCAGGATTTTTTGTAAGCTCACTAATTGATGATGGTTTTTTATTCATATTTGAACAAATTGTATTGTCCTTGGCAAGACCATTGCACAAATTCACCAATTTCTTTTTGAAATCGATCAACACAAACCCAAGCTCTTTCAGCTCAATAAGATCCCAATGTGGGCAAGGTGAGAGCATATGGAAACCAGGTTGTGGACATGCAAGTAATCACAAACTAAGTGGAGGCAAGCTGTCCAAATTACAATAAAGTATGCAGATGAAATTTGCCATTGGTAGGTAACAAATGGATCTGATCAATGCCAAAATGGCAGATAGAAGGCAGATTTGATCAATGTCAAAACAGACAGTTTTGAAATAGGTCCGATCAATGTCAACATTTCAGACAACTAGTGGAACTTGGATCAACCCCAAAATGATAGATAATGATATGCAAATAAAAAGTGATCCAGTGGTGGACTGCCTAGGATCTTCTTAAAATAATAACATGGCTCTAGTAGTGAACCACCCAGTATCTTCTTGCAATAAATTCAATATTATTGGCAGTAAACCATCTTGTATTTAGTATTTACAATGAAGGAAATAGGTTAGAACTGAAACTTTCACATAAGTCTGAATTATGCTCAGTAGCAACAAGATTGAAAATGAATAATTTCCACAATGTGATATATCATACAATCGATCCAAGTTTGTAGGGCCAAGCCCCAAATAGGAGGAAAGATATCAAACAACCCTGAACTGTATTGAAAATTGCTGATTTGAAACTGATTTTAGGTTTGTGTGGCCCTAAATGGCAAGGTATGGCACCCTGAACTTCCTTAGGACTGCTGCAAATCAGATTGTGACTGGTACAGCTGATATAGAGGATGGTACAGCTAGATTTAATGCTGAAATCGTCTGACAACAATTTTGTAACCACTAAGTGTTGTATCTCTTTTATCCCAAGATGTACGACCTATACAAAGGTTGGAAACCAGTACGCCCAACAACAAAATTGTACAGTCAGAAATGTGAATGGTACGATTTGCAAGAGATTAGGAAAGCCAACCGCAAACACACACAAAAATAACCATTAGATTTTTTGCCAAATACATTGAAATAACTGAAACCTTCACCCAAAAGAAACTCTGAAAAACACAACCACATTGTATTCTTCCAAGTATTTCACACCAGAACACTGAAAACTCCACACCAATTGAAAATTTGAAAATACAATCCAATATCAACTCACAGGTAATCCTTGGACGGAACTAGTCAAATGGTTAGGAGTGATTGTCATGTCTCCAAAATCATGACATCTAAAAATAACGAAAAGCATACCTAAGGCTATTAACTAGTCGAGCATCTCTATAATCATAATTGTCAAAGACAATATTATTATAAATATTAAAAATATCAATATCAATAATTTAAATATTATAGTCAACCTGATATAATAAATATTAAATATATATATAAGTAATAATATTATAAATATGACCATTAGAATATTTGAATATAAAACATAATATGAGGGGCATTATAGAATTGAGCATTTTAATGTGTCAAACCGTTTTATCATGAAGAATCGGGCAAGCTAAATCAACCAAAGGTGTGATCGAAGTCGTCAATACTAGCTTGTAATAGCAATGATCATCATATATCTAAAGCGAGAACTATTACACATGGGGAGCAATTAACAGATAATTGTATTTTAGGGAAATAAGCGATTAGGAGCTGTCTCATTTGCACCTGCCGGGAGAAACTACATCGCTGTCAATCTCCATCACTATCGACTTTCCTTTTGGAGCGATTAAATGTTCGGCTATCTTATATGACTGTCACTGTGCACTTTAAGCACTAATATCTTGTATTTCTCTGAGGATTCAGAGACATATTATTATCCATAAAACCTTCATCGCTGCCTATTGATTGCCGTTGCATAGAGAACAAGCCATTGACCACCAACGAAATAATAATTAAGGCAGCAATAAATGATAAGAGAGGGAGCGGCAATAGTACAGGAACTATATACAAGCAACAATAATATTAAAGAAGATAGCAATTAAAGCAGCGATCAGTATTTAAAAGGGAACAGCAGTCCTTAAGGGAAACAGATAAGCAAATGAATTATGTAGAAATTATTGAAAGACAACGATTAAGACAAAGGCAATGATCATATGTAATCAGCAGCGAATATACTAAGGAGAGCAATTAAGTCATAATTAATGTTGACTAAAAGACATGACCTCTCATACGGTCATCTCATTTTCAAAAAGATACATCCCCTCCTTTTAAAAGCCTAGAGATATAAAAAGGCAATAGGGAGAGAGAAGATCATTTTTTGCTAGTTTATATCTTCAAGGCTGATCACGATGCCCTCAAGAGCCTCGAACCACCTAACATTGGAGTGCATAAGGTAACCAGTGGAAATCTGATATATGGAATAGTTTGGAAATTAGTTCACCCTCTTAGCAGATCACATAAATCAGAAATAACGAAGGGACACAGCAACTCAAGGTGAAGTTATTTCACTTAGCCCATTAATAATCTAGTATTTCCAAATATTAAACTAGACTGTTGCTTCGCAATAGTTGTCTGATATATTATGTGTTGGTAACTAGGTTCTGCAATCTACTTAATATAATGAAGTATCCTTATAGGCCGATCTAACTGCTTCCTAGTCTAGGGCTAAACTGTGAATGTACCAGGCCAATAAACTATTGTTTGCAAACATACTAGGGCGGAGAATCTGAGTACTTAAAATTGCTGCAAATATGATTGTTTTCTGAAGATCTATATAATGCCTTCTTCTGTTCATATGTGCCCTGTAGTGGAAAGTTGAAAGGACTAACATTATGAAATATATACATTTCTTTATTAACTCAGAATTAAATGCACTAAGTAATCATGCTTGTTTGATTTTTGATGTAACATTTCATGAAAGCTATCATGATTATAATTCTATGGATTGATATTGATTTCTCTTAGTATTATATTGATTTTAGGCAATGACTTGTTTATGAAATTAACACTAGATGAATGCAAATATGTTCAAGACTGTCTTCTCTATATTTGTAAGCTTATTGGGAGGAAGGGTGTGAGGGAAGTGGTGCCTAAAAACCCCACTCAAGTCCGCCTCCGGAACCCAAGGCAGGGATGGGCCCTGGAGGGGTGGAAATTCCACTCATAGTCCGCCCAGTCCCAAGGCATGGGTGGGGGTCCCACTTAAGAATCCGCTGAGGCCATGGAGGGGTGGTAGGCCTAGACTGCTTATACTCTCCTCCGACTGTCCCCAATAAGTTAAGTGTCTTCCGAGGTGATGGCACAGGTAGAGAAAGCAGGTACAAGTGTTTCCACTAAGCACACCACTCCAAGGGTGGAATAGTCTTGGTCGGATGTTCTTGCCACTTGGGGCCAAGAGGTGGGTAGTCTTGGTCGGACGCTTGTGGTCTTGGGCTTAGATGGATAGCTTCGGATGGATCTACCCATGCCACTCCTCCTATGTCTTCATTATTGCTTTTGTGATTATGTTTATATGTTGGATATCTAGATATTAATGCTAATAGTAATATGCGTTTGTAGAAATGTTGTTAATATGGTGAATGCAGATGTCAATCCAACATTACTTCATTGGAAAAAAACATTCATTTGAAAAGAAGAAACCCTAAACCTAATCAACAAGCGAATTTTAGGGCTAAGTCGGGTAAGGGACATTACAGTGTTTTCGTCCTCAAAACCATTTTGCCAAAGGGTTTCATCCTTGTGCTGAAAAAGAAGAATTCATGTTCATTCTTTGGAAGTTAGAAATTGTTAAAATGAGCAAAAAGACTCTTTTTTGTGTCCAATCCTTCTTATATAACTTTTCAAAGGAATGCAATATAATTTTATATTCTTTTTTAATATTTTCCCTCTAATTCATAAAATTATAATTGTCTTTTTAACATCACTTGAGGCCCTCCCTTAAAAACATTTCATGATAACTTTTTTTTAGGTACTTTATAATATAATAATAATATATAAGGCTGCCTTTTGATGCATATAAAGTTATTTTTTGTGCAACTTAAATTAATTTATTTCCTTAGCTCAAAAAGGGGATATAACACAAATCTAACATCCTTGACTATGAAGTTTATTGCATCACTTAGAACAATTTGAACATCCATATCCCTTTTGCATGTGTTCTACCATCACCCAAAAAATGTAATTTTAGGTCGAGAAAATTCTTGCACATCAGTCTCTATGGAAGGTAAAATGATGTGATTAACCAAAATTGAAGAACAACAATTAGTTGCAACTTGCATCACAATTATCTTGGCAAAATGCTGTAAAAGCACACTCTTCCTCCCCAAAGTCTTCCTCCACCTCAACTGCCATATGAACCTAAGCCTGTAGCTTCTTGCAGGATACTTTATATTGCTGTTTGCAACATTTTTTTTGATATGCTCAAACTTATGACAATAGGAACGCTTAACTTTCTGTTTAGGTTATGGATTGGAAGTTGAACTCTTCTTTGCTTTGGTCTCATAAAGTGCAACAAGTGCATTCTTGGATTACCTAGAATTGGACTTAGCAATTTGCATTTGTCCACTCTCCTTTGACTTAGGGCAACCATATCATATTCATTGACTATTTTTATTAATGGCCAAGAGTTGCCATAATGCTGGTCAAGATTCCAAGGTATCTCCCATATAATCATGCTCTTACACATCACAAGAATTTGTCATATGTAACTCCTGTCTTACAATGCAATGACATTAGATGTTATTCCAACCTCTTACACCTCCCAAAGTATTTGACACTTGGTAAACAATGCCAACACAAAGTGGGATGCTTCCCCACTATGAGGCCAAAATAATTATTAAATTCAAACGTTAGGATGTGAGTTTGAGACACCTTTCCCACCATTTCAAATGTTGAACTTTCTTCAATGTGGCTGTTGTTTGTGCGAGGGCTTCTTTGACAAGCCTTTTTGGTGGGAAGTTACCATGTCAAGTTGTGTTTCCTTTCATAGATTCAATGAAATTTGTGTATAAGATCTTTTTGGATGAGCAGTGTATTTTCTCAATTGTGCCACTATTCAAACACTATTATTGTTTCTAGCCTCGATTTAGTGGAGAAAAGTGCTTCTCTTCAGGGCTTTTATAAACTTCCAAAATTCTAAAGCTTCCACATTGCTCATAACATATGACCCGATGGCTGTAATAGAAACCTTGTTGGCCCGAAAAGAGATATGAAGTATGAAATGATGGTTGTAATAGAAACATTTTCTGTCCCCTTAAAATATAAGGATGCTTATCAGAAATAATTTAGCTATAGCACCTCTAGGTGCCATTAAGGCTGATAGGAAATATCTAAAGAAATTTGTGTTTCTTAATTTTTAAATTAATGTCATAAATTTTAAGCTGGATTACTTGGTTTTTAAATTACGCTTCGAAGTATAATGTGATGCTAGCAATGATTTTAATTCTTACCTTTAATACTTTTTGACTTTTTGAAATATCAGTATCTTTTAATTTGTTTTAAGTTGTTTTCATTTATTATTATTTAAAAAATTTCAAATATTAATTTTTATAGATTATTTTAATAGCCACTCCCCTCTATCCCCAAAATCTGGATTTTTTTTACGTCCTAGTAAGTGTATTGCACGATCCCCAAATCTTTGGATAAACAATGAAAATTACCAGATTATGCAGCATTTCTCTTCTTCCTCCACTTAGAATTGTCCTTAGGTACAGTACCAAAGAATAGGATAAATCACTTATTCTGGGTAGATTGCTGTGTTGAATAACCTTTGGTGAATTGGCTGCCTTCCAAAAGGGGCAGACAGGAAAATTTTTGATATCAGTTTTATTTTTCTTTCAATATTAAAGATGATAACATTTGTAATTATCAATTCTAGTTTTAGTCCACATTTTATGAAAGGTAATTTTGTTGACTTTAAAGAACTTATATTTTATGATTATCATGATATTGAAAGGTGATCGGAGGACAGGTCTCATATGCAGATCCTGTCTTCGAAACATCATTGGATATATACTTTCAGTCCATTGTTGCTTAATGGATAATAAAGTTTGAAACTTGTGATTCATAGGGCTGTCCCAGTTGACACCTTGTGTGCCCACATTTTATATGTATATATACTATGTTACTGTGTTCCTCTGAACATCACCACCCCCTTCTTCCCCTCCTCCTCCCTCCCACCTGTATGGGTTCAGTTTGGGTCCAGGTCCCAGGCTGGTTCCCTCTTGGTTTGCCTAGGGTCCCCTGGGCTGAACCCAAGTGAACCCAGGGGGACTGAAGGGCTGCCCACAAAAGAAACATAATTTTTTTTTTAACATTTTTATAAACAAAAAGGTGCCTGCGTACTTAATTTCACACATTAGTGATAAAATTGTGAAAATGGCATGTGTCATGAAGGTTTGTGTGGTTCAAAGGCCTTAATTTATGAGGATCCCTTGTCACCTAAGTTGCCGGTTCTGGTACAGATTCAGATGCAGGTTCGGGTTTGGGTATGCCGGTACGGCATTTTTTTCTTTTTCCCCTAGGGTACAGGTACGGAGTATATATATATATATATAATTTATAAATTATTAAATTATAAACATAATGCCATAGACTCATAAGCATGCTCAAAATTATAATCATATAATCATAATGCCATAATGCCATAGAATATTGAAACAATGAAATACGCCATACGGTAATACCTCATATAATCATATTCATAATTGCAAAAGTGAAAACCTGCAAAAATCAACTATTTCAGCTTGGAGGCAAAAAAATGGTGTTTTTTGCTCTTTTGAGTTTGCAAAATAGGCCTCATTTGGTCAGCCGAGTCAATGTAAGGCAATTTGGGCACATTTTAGGGTTTTATTTTATGTTTTTAAGTTGAGTTTTTGCCTTTTTCTAGGCTGGTTGATGTGGGTCTGCCTGGGTCCTTCTGGGTTCTCCACAATATTGAAACAATGAAATACGCCATACGGTAATACCTCATATAATCATATTCATAATTTGCAAAAAGTGAAAACCTGCAAAAATCAACTATTTCAGCTTGGAGGCAAAAAAATGGTGTTTTTTGCTCTTTTGAGTTTGCAAAATAGGCCTCATTTGGTCGGCCGAGTCAATGTAAGGCAATTTGGGCACATTTTAGGGTTTTATTTTATGTTTTTAAGTTGAGTTTTTGCCTTTTTCTAGGCTGGTTGATGTGGGTCTGCCCGGGTCCTTCTGGGTTCTCCACAATATTGAAACAATGAAATACGCCATACGGTAATACCTCATATAATCATATTCATAATTTGCAAAAAGTGAAAACCTGCAAAAATCAACTATTTCAGCTTGGAGGCAAAAAAATGGTGTTTTTTGCTCTTTTGAGTTTGCAAAATGAGCCTCATTTGGTCGGCCAAGTCAATATAAGGCAATTTGGGCACATTTTAGGGTTTTATTTTATGTTTTTAAGTTGAGTTTTTGCCTTTTTTTGGGTTGGTTGACATGGGTCCGCCCAGGTCCTTCTGGGTTCTCCACGGGTTCGGCCAGGGTTCTCCATTTGCTTGAAGGACCCATAGAGAACCCGAGTAGCAAATGGAGAACCCAGGGCAAACCCACAGAAGGACCGAACCAGAACTAGAACCCACAAGTATTTTGGCCGGTTCGAGGTTCTAAAATGAAGAACCCGGTAACTTAGCTTGTCACGTAAGAATCTTGATTACAATGAGGGGGTGATGAAGAATTGGGATCTAACTCTTGAGTGTGTTGACTTAGACATTATTGTTGCACAACTTGCCATAGTCTTTTTTAGATGAGGCAGCTTGTACACTACATGGCTAGTGGAAGTGGCATTGTAAGTCATTGTGGTTCAAGTGAAATTGAACCAAATGTTGACTTTGATGCTTTTGATGAAGAGATTATTAAATATTGATTGTAATATTCATCGTGAATTGACATTTGACAAATCACTGAATTATGAATTTATGAGTATTTTCATTTTTACAAATTATGAGGTATTTAAATATTTTGTTTATTAGCAATTATGAGTATCACTGTTTTATATTGCATACATACATACATACATACATACATATATCTATATCTGAACTGTACCCATACCCAAGGATTTTTTGTTTGCCATACTGCCACGGTACATGGTACCCGAACCCATACCTACACCTGTATGAGGACCAGTAACTCTGTTTATATATATATTTTCACTCCATTTTTGCTTAGTGATTAATAAGTTTGAAACCTATGTTTCACAGGGATCCCTCTAGGCTGTGCAAGGTGACACCTTGTGTGCCTATAATGTCTTGAACTCCCTCAGTTTTTTAAAATTCAGAAAAGAAAAAGGATATTTTTGAACACTTATTTCATGATAATGATAATGTGATCAGATATTTAATTTCATAAAATTTTAACTGTATATTGGTGTTCCTCACTTTTTGAGTTTGACTTTCAATGGTCAATTTGAATGTTTATTGTCATAAATTTTAGCTCTTTAGAATGTTTAATGATGTTTGAGAGTTTAAATATATAAACAAAAAGCTAAAAACATGTTTTTAATGATTTTCTCTTTTTTATGTGTGTGTGTGCATGTGTCTATGTTTCAAAATGTAAATGTATACATAAACATCATTAAACATTAGTTTTTGGGCAAAATTCTATAAAAATTTTGCAGTTTTTTTTTTCTGAAAAAATCTTACTTCTTCAAAGTTTTCTAAAGTTTTTCTAAAAAATCTTCCAGTTTTTGAGCCTCTTTTTAGACAACTTTTGAAAAATCATGAGTTGTGCTAGCTGATTGTCTAGGGTTTGTGCTAGCTGATCACAGAATTACCTCGTTTTTCGTGCTTTGGAAAACGGGAGGGATGGCATCTTTATCCAATGTTATGTTGGAAAATACGCAGAGGTTCAATGGAAAGAATTAAAACACGTGGAAGCAAAGGATGCTTACCATCTTTGAATACCTGTGTCTGGATGCGCTTGTTCTAGGTATAGAAGTTCATCCCACT
Source organism: Sequoia sempervirens (assembly GCA_007258455.2). Lineage (NCBI taxonomy): Eukaryota > Viridiplantae > Streptophyta > Pinopsida > Cupressales > Cupressaceae > Sequoia > Sequoia sempervirens. Next base: position 153,685 of record VDFB02273814.1, read on the forward strand.
GTTGCTAGGAAGGATCAGGACAAGTATGATGGAGATAATAGGGATATGCTTATAAAATTATCTGTCACTGATGAGATGTTACCAGAAATACCTTCTGGTAAGTTTGTTGCGGAGATCTGAAAGCATCTGAAAGATCTTCATGAGACCTCAGACAAGGGAAGGGCTTTCTTTCTAAAGTATATGATGTTCTCTATTATGATGGATGACCAAATGTCTTTGCAGGAGCACTTGATGAAAATAAAAAATATTTGCGATTAACTAGAGGCCATTGGTCGTAACATGGAACAGGAGGATATGGTGGTGATCACTTTGAAAAGTTTGCCACATTCTTACTAGCACTTCATTGAAACGCTCAACATTATATCCTCCAATGTTGACTTAAAGTTTGATGAGTTGTGCAACAAGCTTTTGCAGCAAGATAGGTGGAGGAAACAGTTTGGGAGCAGCAGTGGGTCTTCTAGTGTTGAACAAGCATTTACTGCCAAGGATGTTGGCAAAGGCAAGTCAGCTCAGTAGAAAGGATGAGGTGATTTGGAGGAGGGCTCCAAGAAGTCTTTTACTTGCCATTATTGTGAGAAGATTGGTCATATACAAAGGTATTGCAGAAAGTGGTTGGCTGATGAGAAGTCCAACCAAGAAGCGTCTCAGCAAAGTGCTCATGTGGCGGAGCATACTGAGCAGAAAGAGTCTGCATACTATGCATTTTGATGACCAAAATATGGGTAGAATTAGTTTTTATTTGTACAATGACCATTAAGGGAGGGTAATAAAATATTAAATGTAATATTAATGGTCACCTTAGCTTTTATTAGTGGTTAGTTTACTTTAGTTAACTTAATTAGTTTTTATAAACTTTTGTTTAGCTTTAGTTTGTTTTAGCATCTTTCCGCTTTTTAGCTTTAGTTTTCTATAGTTAACGATTGTTTCTTTTTAGAAACATCATGATGTAATTTCCTTTATAAGGAGCTTTCATCTCCCTTCGTAATTAAGCAATTATGAATATCATTAATCATTTCAATGACATTTAACACTTAATAATATGGTCAACAGGTCCAAAAATATGCTTTTTATAATTTTCCTGTTTGTATGTTTTGTATTCAGGCTTCCTTGGCCAAATATTTTGCTGTTGCATAGTTGTGTCCCATATTCCCCATCCTAAAATCTTGGAGAGATACAGATATAAACATATTGCCACACATGCAAACTAGCAGGCCACACAATGAAATTGCAGATTGTTTACATAGATTAACTATGATCTCTTCCTTGGATTACAAACCGATCAAGTTGTTATTCCTTTGTGCAGATTGTGCATGCAAGTCATATCTATTTTCAATTTTAGTGACAAAATTACTTTTGTTTGGGATTTTTTTTATATTATATATGTATTGTAGGAAGTATCTCATCTTGAGTGATTTCTTGCATGGTAATTCTTAAGTGGTCCCAACTTTTGAAGTTACGGTTTGAGAGTCTTGCAATATTTTGGAAACTGCATTCACAGAGCTTCAGAAGCATATAATGTTGTATTTTTGGAATGAGCCACAAGTACTAGTGATACAGTAGGATCCATATTGTAATGAGACTCTTCTAATTTTGTCTGTTGCATTGAGACTTTGTTGAATGTTATGTATCTTTGTACACATTCTTTTTCTGTATATGCAGCCAGAGAAGACGGAGGAGGAGGAATTCAACACTGGCCCTCTTTCTGTCCTTATGATGAGTGTGAAAAACAACACACAGGTAGGATGGGTGTTTATTGTGGAAACAATTAAAATTAGATTTTAATTGAAAGATTTTTGAGTTAAAATTTGTATTTACAATTATGGTTTTTGTCTGCAAACTTTTGGCTTTACATGAATAAATTGTCTCTTTTTTGTACCACAGGTTCTGATAAACTGTAGAAACAACAAGAAACTCCTTGGACGAGTTAGAGCCTTTGACAGGCATTGCAACATGGTTCTGGAGAATGTTAAAGAAATGTGGACGGAGGTCGGTGAATGCACTTCATCTTCTTGAACTTGTATACATTGTATTGATGCATTTATCAACAGCAAATTTTACAGACTGCTCCTTGCATTTAAAAACACTTACTTTGATTCTACTGATATGTGTACAGGTGCCAAAGACGGGGAAAGGGAAGAAAAAGGCCCAGCCTGTCAACAAGGATAGATTTATTAGCAAAATGTTCCTTCGTGGAGATTCTGTGATTATTGTTCTTAGAAATCCGAAGTGATTAACAGCTTTGCTTTTTAGTTATATGACTGCACTTAAGTGTGTAGATATGTAGGTAGGATTAGTAGTGGAAGAGGAATATTTATGTTCGGAAGTTTCGAAGTACTTGGAGACATTTGTGGTTGAGAACGGTATATTAAGGCAATCTTAAATCTTGTAGTTCACATCGTGATATTGCAGTTAATAGGACCCTTGACAACACATCGTTTGTCAGCTAATATTTGTAGGGAGGTTTGAGAGCTAGTTAACATTTACACAAGTTATATTTTTGCTTTGATAACAGCTAGAACCATTGATGGATTGAGGATTCCATAGATCATAAGTTGTTCTCTGGAGAGGATACCTTTTTGAACAAAAATGGGGGAAGGCCTTACTAGGTATGTGGAAACATTCTGAACACTTTTAATCTTCGTTAATTTAAAACCACCACTTTGTGCAGCACCTTAATTGGAATCTAATATGTGAAATCTGTTATGTTTTTTCTTTTTTTCCATTTTTGTGGGTCTAGGTGAGTTTTGGTTGGCCTTTCTGGTTGACAATGGGTGTCCAACAAACTTCGATATATATGAGGACGTAAAGACTATATATTAATCACTAGGATGTCGTTGGGATGGTATAATAATAATTTAAAACTGTAGTTTGAGCTCAATTTTGTCAGTTCGGCAGCAAACAAATTGCTGTAAGAAAGAATTCCCCATTTCTCCATGCTAAAAACCTGATACTGAGCCTGAAGGCAAGACGTGTTCACTAAATAGTAGACCACATACAAAAGAGCATCTTATCTGATTGAACCTTGCAAGCACCAAGAGGTAAATGTCCATTAAATGCAGTTTTATTTTACCATGTGAGCCTGAGACTGTTCTGACATAATGTAGGCACAATAATTTGTTCTGTAGTGTAGCTACACACTGTGATAATCTGAAGTTATGGTTGATTGATGTAAATTAGTTTGCAAACGAAGTTATACTTGACTTCAGCGAGAGGTAAATGAGAATTTTGTTAAACAGATAATATTTTATTTAGTTTAATATTGTAATTAGAGAGAATTTGCAACACAATCCAACTGAAAAAACTCTTTCCAAGTATAAGGCTTCTAGTTGTATTTGTTGTGCTTTACTTTCCTTTTAACTGTCTATAAATATGCTCTAAACATTTGATTTAATGGCCATACGAGGCCTAACAATCTTTCCACCCCTTTTATAGTTATTTTCGAGTTCAAGTAAATGTATGTATCTTCAGCTTTAGAGAATGTTTCGAAGGCTTTTAGCACCATCTAATTTTTTTGTCAACATTACACAATAAACCTTTTGTAGTAAAACATTAGGTGGATATTATCATGTGAGTCAGAGATGCTTAGGAGCGGGTTTTACAATTTGTTTTTAGAGGAGCCATCTATGGGAAGAGGGAAACTTTCATAAAAGAGGGTATTTCTTCTTGCTAGAAATTCAATTAATATGCTTATAGTAGGAAACTATGCATTGATTTGGAAATTATAAATTATGAAATATAAACAAAAGAAATCAAGTAAAGAGGTCTGCTTTTTATTGATTATGAGGCTGATATTATTAGACTTTATACATTTTGTATGAATTATACGTAATGGTTATATATAGATTTTGTTCAAAAATGCAATTTTGAGAGGTACACACTTTAGGTGAATCTCAAGAAATAATAGATATTCTAGTGCAAAAAGAGTGTTTGAAACCAATGTTTCGTTATTAGTTGAGGTGCAACTTAGTATTTATTTAACTTTAGTTGGCCAAATAATCAAGATGTGTGTACCCTAAATTGGAGGTTGTAGGGTTGAATTTGCAAGGGCAAGGTTGTACAACTCATTTAACGAATATTGAAGGTAAATGGAAAACAATCCCTTTGTGGAATGCTTGCGCAACTGATCTTTAGAGAATATATTACATTATGCCTACATTAATGGCAGTCATTAATTCACACTTTAAACATGCTACCCCATACACACAAATGCTTAAATAATCCACACAACCATAGTGCATATAAGAGTGTTTATTTGGGAACTAATTTCAACAAATATGATTTGTGAATTACAAGAGCTATGCTTGTTATGATCATCATTGGATACAATTTATCTTATATACTTGTGCTATGGATTGCTAGCAAAATTGCAAAGAATAACGTAACAAGTGAAATAAACGTCACATAGAAGAGGAGGTCAACAAAATTATTTTGCTCTAAAGAAGCTCAATATGAGTAGAAAATCCTAACAAAGGTTTGATTGTTATCAAGGTGTACTAGGTTGCTTTCTTCATAATGGCCCTTAAGAGTACAATTTTGAAATCTTAGCACTTGCACAAAGTGAACTTCATGGCTAAATATAGCCTTATTAACTCCAAGAATGCATGGAAATGGACAACAACTATATTATCCAGAATTTAAAAATGATTGTAAAAAGAAATTCTTAGATTTGAGTTCTTAAGAGTTTCGATCTTCACAAATCACTTGTTATTGCATACACACATATGCCTATCCAATACCATACCATAATGGATGTATTTATGCTTAAGGATGAGAATAGAAGTTCAAAATAGTTTGAAGCATCTTCTACAATGTATGCCTTACAAAAATTTAGGCACTATTTGTTAACTAACACATTCATATATTTTTATAGACCTTGAACCATGTAAGTATTCAATGAACAAACCAATAATTTAAGATTGAATTGGTGGATGGTTGATGCTATTTCAAGAATTTGACTTTAAAATAATGGTGAAACCAAAAAAGTGAATCAAGGTTGAGACTATTTTTCAAGGATTGATATAGGGAAGGATTAAAGGTCAATTGATAATGAGTTCCCTAGTGTACATATATTTAAAGTGAATGTGATACCCTTGGGACTTAAAGAAATTGTAGGACTATTAGCTAAAGGGGAGTTCCAAGAAAAGATCACAAAAGAAGAGAGAGGTTGACAATTTGACCATTACATTTACATTGATTGGAAGACAATTGTACATTATTGTAAAAGGTAGGGTGATAAGGAGGGTATTCTTGGAGCATGAAAAATAGTATATTTAAGGGATAAACAAAGGATCTTAGGTGGTCATAACTCTAGATGCAACAATGGTAAGGTGTTATTGGTTGGCCTTTGGTGGTGAACACTTATTAAATATACAAATAGATATGCCCAAAAATGTGTTGTATGCTAGAGGGATAAGCTCACAAGTGATGAAATGCCTCTGCAACCAATTATAGCATTGGCCCCATTTGAAAACTAGGAATTAATTTCATTG
>VDFB02273815.1:0-75259 GCA_007258455.2 Sequoia sempervirens
GCAGGTACAAGTGTTTCCACTAAGCACACCACTCCAAGGGTGGAATAGTCTTGGTCGGATGTTCTTGCCACTTGGGGCCAAGAGGTGGGTAGTCTTGGTCGGACGCTTGTGGTCTTGGGCTTAGATGGATAGCTTCGGATGGATCTACCCATGCCACTCCTCCTATGTCTTCATTATTGCTTTTGTGATTATGTTTATATGTTGGATATCTAGATATTAATGCTAATAGTAATATGCGTTTGTAGAAATGTTGTTAATATGGTGAATGCAGATGTCAATCCAACATTACTTCATTGGAAAAAAATATTCATTTGAAAAGAAGAAACCCTAAACCTAATCAACAAGCGAATTTTAGGGCTAAGTCGGGTAAGGGACATTACAGTGTTTTCGTCCTCAAAACCATTTTGCCAAAGGGTTTCATCCTTGTGCTGAAAAAGAAGAATTCATGTTCATTCTTTGGAAGTTAGAAATTGTTAAAATGAGCAAAAAGACTCTTTTTTGTGTCCAATCCTTCTTATATAACTTTTCAAAGGAATGCAATATAATTTTATATTCTTTTTTAATATTTTCCCTCTAATTCATAAAATTATAATTGTCTTTTTAACATCACTTGAGGCCCTCCCTTAAAAACATTTCATGATAACTTTTTTTTAGGTACTTTATAATATAATAATAATATATAAGGCTGCCTTTTGATGCATATAAAGTTATTTTTTGTGCAACTTAAATTAATTTATTTCCTTAGCTCAAAAAGGGGATATATCACAAATCTAACATCCTTGACTATGAAGTTTATTGCATCACTTAGAACAATTTGAACATCCATATCCCTTTTGCATGTGTTCTACCATCACCCAAAAAATGTAATTTTAGGTCGAGGAAATTCTTGCACATCAGTCTCTATGGAAGGTAAAATGATGTGATTAACCAAAATTGAAGAACAACAATTAGTTGCAACTTGCATCACAATTATCTTGGCAAAATGCTGTAAAAGCACACTCTTCCTCCCCAAAGTCTTCCTCCACCTCAACTGCCATATGAACCTAAGCCTGTAGCTTCTTGCAGGATACTTTATATTGCTGTTTGCAACATTTTTTTTGATATGCTCAAACTTATGACAATAGGAACGCTTAACTTTCTGTTTAGGTTATGGATTGGAAGTTGAACTCTTCTTTGCTTTGGTCTCATAAAGTGCAACAAGTGCATTCTTGGATTACCTAGAATTGGACTTAGCAATTTGCATTTGTCCACTCTCCTTTGACTTAGGGCAACCATATCATATTCATTGACTATTTTTATTAATGGCCAAGAGTTGCCATAATGCTGGTCAAGATTCCAAGGTATCTCCCATATAATCATGCTCTTACACATCACAAGAATTTGTCATATGTAACTCCTGTCTTACAATGCAATGACATTAGATGTTATTCCAACCTCTTACACCTCCCAAAGTATTTGACACTTGGTAAACAATGCCAACACAAAGTGGGATGCTTCCCCACTATGAGGCCAAAATAATTATTAAATTCAAACGTTAGGATGTGAGTTTGAGACACCTTTCCCACCATTTCAAATGTTGAACTTTCTTCAATGTGGCTGTTGTTTGTGCGAGGGCTTCTTTGACAAGCCTTTTTGGTGGGAAGTTACCATGTCAAGTTGTGTTTCCTTTCATAGATTCAATGAAATTTGTGTATAAGATCTTTTTGGATGAGCAGTGTATTTTCTCAATTGTGCCACTATTCAAACACTATTATTGTTTCTAGCCTCGATTTAGTGGAGAAAAGTGCTTCTCTTCAGGGCTTTTATAAACTTCCAAAATTCTAAAGCTTCCACATTGCTCATAACATATGACCCGATGGCTGTAATAGAAACCTTGTTGGCCCGAAAAGAGATATGAAGTATGAAATGATGGTTGTAATAGAAACATTTTCTGTCCCCTTAAAATATAAGGATGCTTATCAGAAATAATTTAGCTATAGCACCTCTAGGTGCCATTAAGGCGGATAGGAAATATCTAAAGAAATTTGTGTTTCTTAATTTTTAAATTAATGTCATAAATTTTAAGCTGGATTACTTGGTTTTTAAATTACGCTTCGAAGTATAATGTGATGCTAGCAATGATTTTAATTCTTACCTTTAATACTTTTTGACTTTTTGAAATATCAGTATCTTTTAATTTGTTTTAAGTTGTTTTCATTTATTATTATTTAAAAAATTTCAAATATTAATTTTTATAGATTATTTTAATAGCCACTCCCCTCTATCCCCAAAATCTGGATTTTTTTTACGTCCTAGTAAGTGTATTGCACGATCCCCAAATCTTTGGATAAACAATGAAAATTACCAGATTATGCAGCATTTCTCTTCTTCCTCCACTTAGAATTGTCCTTAGGTACAGTACCAAAGAATAGGATAAATCACTTATTCTGGGTAGATTGCTGTGTTGAATAACCTTTGGTGAATTGGCTGCCTTCCAAAAGGGGCAGACAGGAAAATTTTTGATATCAGTTTTATTTTTCTTTCAATATTAAAGATGATAACATTTGTAATTATCAATTCTAGTTTTAGTCCACATTTTATGAAAGGTAATTTTGTTGACTTTAAAGAACTTATATTTTATGATTATCATGATATTGAAAGGTGATCGGAGGACAGGTCTCATATGCAGATCCTGTCTTCGAAACATCATTGGATATATACTTTCAGTCCATTGTTGCTTAATGGATAATAAAGTTTGAAACTTGTGATTCATAGGGCTGTCCCAGTTGACACCTTGTGTGCCCACATTTTATATGTATATATACTATGTTACTGTGTTCCTCTGAACATCACCACCCCCTTCTTCCCCTCCTCCTCCCTCCCACCTGTATGGGTTCAGTTTGGGTCCAGGTCCCAGGCTGGTTCCCTCTTGGTTTGCCTAGGGTCCCCTGGGCTGAACCCAAGTGAACCCAGGGGGACTGAAGGGCTGCCCACAAAAGAAACATAATTTTTTTTTTAACATTTTTATAAACAAAAAGGTGCCTGCGTACTTAATTTCACACATTAGTGATAAAATTGTGAAAATGGCATGTGTCATGAAGGTTTGTGTGGTTCAAAGGCCTTAATTTATGAGGATCCCTTGTCACCTAAGTTGCCGGTTCTGGTACAGATTCAGATGCAGGTTCGGGTTTGGGTATGCCGGTACGGCATTTTTTTCTAGGGTACGGGTACAGGTACGGAGTATATATATATATATATATATTTATAAATTATTAAATTATAAACATAATGCCATAGACTCATAAGCATGCTCAAAATTATAATCATATAATCATAATGCCATAATGCCATAGAATATTGAAACAATGAAATACGCCATACGGTAATACCTCATATAATCATATTCATAATTGCAAAAGTGAAAACCTGCAAAAATCAACTATTTCAGCTTGGAGGCAAAAAAATGGTGTTTTTTGCTCTTTTGAGTTTGCAAAATAGGCCTCATTTGGTCAGCCGAGTCAATGTAAGGCAATTTGGGCACATTTTAGGGTTTTATTTTATGTTTTTAAGTTGAGTTTTTGCCTTTTTCTAGGCTGGTTGATGTGGGTCTGCCTGGGTCCTTCTGGGTTCTCCACAATATTGAAACAATGAAATACGCCATACGGTAATACCTCATATAATCATATTCATAATTTGCAAAAAGTGAAAACCTGCAAAAATCAACTATTTCAGCTTGGAGGCAAAAAAATGGTGTTTTTTGCTCTTTTGAGTTTGCAAAATAGGCCTCATTTGGTCGGCTGAGTCAATGTAAGGCAATTTGGGCACATTTTAGGGTTTTATTTTATGTTTTTAAGTTGAGTTTTTGCCTTTTTCTAGGCTGGTTGATGTGGGTCTGCCCGGGTCCTTCTGGGTTCTCCACAATATTGAAACAATGAAATACGCCATACGGTAATACCTCATATAATCATATTCATAATTTGCAAAAAGTGAAAACCTGCAAAAATCAACTATTTCAGCTTGGAGGCAAAAAAATGGTGTTTTTTGCTCTTTTGAGTTTGCAAAATGAGCCTCATTTGGTCGGCCAAGTCAATATAAGGCAATTTGGGCACATTTTAGGATTTTATTTTATGTTTTTAAGTTGAGTTTTTGCCTTTTTTTGGGTTGGTTGACATGGGTCCGCCTAGGTCCTTCTGGGTTCTCCACGGGTTCGGCCAGGGTTCTCCATTTGCTTGAAGGACCCATAGAGAACCCGAGTAGCAAATGGAGAACCCAGGGCAAACCCACAGAAGGACCGAACCAGAACTAGAACCCACAAGTATTTTGGCCGGTTCGAGGTTCTAAAATGAAGAACCCGGTAACTTAGCTTGTCACGTAAGAATCTTGATTACAATGAGGGGGTGATGAAGAATTGGGATCTAACTCTTGAGTGTGTTGACTTAGACATTATTGTTGCACAACTTGCCATAGTCTTTTTTAGATGAGGCAGCTTGTACACTACATGGCTAGTGGAAGTGGCATTGTAAGTCATTGTGGTTCAAGTGAAATTGAACCAAATGTTGACTTTGATGCTTTTGATGAAGAGATTATTAAATATTGATTGTAATATTCATCGTGAATTGACATTTGACAAATCACTGAATTATGAATTTATGAGTATTTTCATTTTTACAAATTATGAGGTATTTAAATATTTTGTTTATTAGCAATTATGAGTATCACTGTTTTATATTGCATACATACATACATACATACATATATCTATATCTGAACTGTACCCATACCCAAGGATTTTTTGTTTGCCATACTGCCACGGTACATGGTACCCGAACCCATACCTACACCTGTATGAGGACCAGTAACTCTGTTTATATATATATTTTCACTCCATTTTTGCTTAGTGATTAATAAGTTTGAAACCTATGTTTCACAGGGATCCCTCTAGGCTGTGCAAGGTGACACCTTGTGTGCCTATAATGTCTTGAACTCCCTCAGTTTTTTAAAATTCAGAAAAGAAAAAGGATATTTTTGAACACTTATTTCATGATAATGATAATGTGATCAGATATTTAATTTCATAAAATTTTAACTGTATATTGGTGTTCCTCACTTTTTGAGTTTGACTTTCAATGGTCAATTTGAATGTTTATTGTCATAAATTTTAGCTCTTTAGAATGTTTAATGATGTTTGAGAGTTTAAATATATAAACAAAAAGCTAAAAACATGTTTTTAATGATTTTCTCTTTTTTATGTGTGTGTGTGCATGTGTCTATGTTTCAAAATGTAAATGTATACATAAACATCATTAAACATTAGTTTTTGGGCAAAATTCTATAAAAATTTTGCAGTTTTTTTTTTCTGAAAAAATCTTACTTCTTCAAAGTTTTCTAAAGTTTTTCTAAAAAATCTTCCAGTTTTTGAGCCTCTTTTTAGACAACTTTTGAAAAATCATGAGTTGTGCTAGCTGATTGTCTAGGGTTTGTGCTAGCTGATCACAGAATTACCTCGTTTTTCGTGCTTTGGAAAACGGGAGGGATGGCATCTTTATCCAATGTTATGTTGGAAAATACGCAGAGGTTCAATGGAAAGAATTAGAACACGTGGAAGCAAAGGATGCTTACCATCTTTGAATACCTGTGTCTGGATGCGCTTGTTCTAGGTATAGAAGTTCATCCCACTGTTGCTAGGAAGGATCAGGACAAGTATGATGGAGATAATAGGGATATGCTTATAAAATTATCTGTCACTGATGAGATGTTACCAGAAATACCTTCTGGTAAGTTTGTTGCGGAGATCTGAAAGCATCTGAAAGATCTTCATGAGACCTCAGACAAGGGAAGGGCTTTCTTTCTAAAGTATATGATGTTCTCTATTATGATGGATGACCAAATGTCTTTGCAGGAGCACTTGATGAAAATAAAAAATATTTGCGATTAACTAGAGGCCATTGGTCGTAACATGGAACAGGAGGATATGGTGGTGATCACTTTGAAAAGTTTGCCACATTCTTACTAGCACTTCATTGAAACGCTCAACATTATATCCTCCAATGTTGACTTAAAGTTTGATGAGTTGTGCAACAAGTTTTTGCAGCAAGATAGGTGGAGGAAACAGTTTGGGAGCAGCAGTGGGTCTTCTAGTGTTGAACAAGCATTTACTGCCAAGGATGTTGGCAAAGGCAAGTCAGCTCAGTAGAAAGGATGAGGTGATTTGGAGGAGGGCTCCAAGAAGTCTTTTACTTGCCATTATTGTGAGAAGATTGGTCATATACAAAGGTATTGCAGAAAGTGGTTGGCTGATGAGAAGTCCAACCAAGGAAGCGTCTCAGCAAAGTGCTCATGTGGCGGAGCATACTGAGCAGAAAGAGTCTGCATACTATGCATTTTGATGACCAAAATATGGGTAGAATTAGTTTTTATTTGTACGATGACCATTAAGGGAGGGTAATAAAATATTAAATGTAATATTAATGGTCACCTTAGCTTTTATTAGTGGTTAGTTTACTTTAGTTAACTTAATTAGTTTTTATAAACTTTTGTTTAGCTTTAGTTTGTTTTAGCATCTTTCCGCTTTTTAGCTTTAGTTTTCTATAGTTAACGATTGTTTCTTTTTAGAAACATCATGATGTAATTTCCTTTATAAGGAGCTTTCATCTCCCTTCGTAATTAAGCAATTATGAATATCATTAATCATTTCAATGACATTTAACACTTAATAATATGGTCAACAGGTCCAAAAATATGCTTTTTATAATTTTCCTGTTTGTATGTTTTGTATTCAGGCTTCCTTGGGCAAATATTTTGCTGTTGCATAGTTGTGTCCCGTATTCCCCATCCTAAAATCTTGGAGAGATACAGATATAAACATATTGCCACACATGCAAACTAGCAGGCCACACAATGAAATTGCAGATTGTTTACATAGATTAACTATGATCTCTTCCTTGGATTACAAACCGATCAAGTTGTTATTCCTTTGTGCAGATTGTGCATGCAAGTCATATCTATTTTCAATTTTAGTGACAAAATTACTTTTGTTTGGGATTTTTTTTATATTATATATGTATTGTAGGAAGTATCTCATCTTGAGTGATTTCTTGCATGGTAATTCTTAAGTGGTCCCAACTTTTGAAGTTACGGTTTGAGAGTCTTGCAATATTTTGGAAACTGCATTCACAGAGCTTCAGAAGCATATAATGTTGTATTTTTGGAATGAGCCACAAGTACTAGTGATACAGTAGGATCCATATTGTAATGAGACTCTTCTAATTTTGTCTGTTGCATTGAGACTTTGTTGAATGTTATGTATCTTTGTACACATTCTTTTGCTGTATATGCAGCCAGAGAAGACGGAGGAGGAGGAATTCAACACTGGCCCTCTTTCTGTCCTTATGATGAGTGTGAAAAACAACACACAGGTAGGATGGGTGTTTATTGTGGAAACAATTAAAATTAGATTTTAATTGAAAGATTTTTGAGTTAAAATTTGTATTTACAATTATGGTTTTTGTCTGCAAACTTTTGGCTTTACATGAATAAATTGTCTCTTTTTTGTACCACAGGTTCTGATAAACTGTAGAAACAACAAGAAACTCCTTGGACGAGTTAGAGCCTTTGACAGGCATTGCAACATGGTTCTGGAGAATGTTAAAGAAATGTGGACGGAGGTCGGTGAATGCACTTCATCTTCTTGAACTTGTATACATTGTATTGATGCATTTATCAACAGCAAATTTTACAGACTGCTCCTTGCATTTAAAAACACTTACTTTGATTCTACTGATATGTGTACAGGTGCCAAAGACGGGGAAAGGGAAGAAAAAGGCCCAGCCTGTCAACAAGGATAGATTTATTAGCAAAATGTTCCTTCGTGGAGATTCTGTGATTATTGTTCTTAGAAATCCGAAGTGATTAACAGCTTTGCTTTTTAGTTATATGACTGCACTTAAGTGTGTAGATATGTAGGTAGGGTTAGTAGTGGAAGAGGAATATTTATGTTCGGAAGTTTCGAAGTACTTGGAGACATTTGTGGTTGAGAACGGTATATTAAGGCAATCTTAAATCTTGTAGTTCACATCGTGATATTGCAGTTAATAGGACCCTTGACAACACATCGTTTGTCAGCTAATATTTGTAGGGAGGTTTGAGAGCTAGTTAACATTTACACGAGTTATATTTTTGCTTTGATAACAGCTAGAACCATTGATGGATTGAGGATTCCATAGATCATAAGTTGTTCTCTGGAGAGGATACCTTTTTGAACTAAAATGGGGGAAGGCCTTACTAGGTATGTGGAAACATTCTGAACACTTTTAATCTTAGTTAATTTAAAACCACCACTTTGTGCAGCACCTTAATTGGAATCTAATATGTGAAATCTGTTATGTTTTTTCTTTTTTTCCATTTTTGTGGGCCTAGGTGAGTTTTGGTTGGCCTTTCTGGTTGACAATGGGTGTCCAACAAACTTCGATATATATGAGGACGTAAAGACTATATATTAATCACTAGGATGTCGTTGGGATGGTATAATAATAATTTAAAACTGTAGTTTGAGCTCAATTTTGTCAGTTCGGCAGCAAACAAATTGCTGTAAGAAAGAATTCCCCATTTCTCCATGCTAAAAACCTGATACTGAGCCTGAAGGCAAGACGTGTTCACTAAATAGTAGACCACATACAAAAGAGCATCTTATCTGATTGAACCTTGCAAGCACCAAGAGGTAAATGTCCATTAAATGCAGTTTTATTTTACCATGTGAGCCTGAGACTGTTCTGACATAATGTAGGCACAATAATTTGTTCTGTAGTGTAGCTACACACTGTGATAATCTGAAGTTATGGTTGATTGATGTAAATTAGTTTGCAAACGAAGTTATACTTGACTTCAGCGAGAGGTAAATGAGAATTTTGTTAAACAGATAATATTTTATTTAGTTTAATATTGTAATTAGAGAGAATTTGCAACACAATCCAACTGAAAAAACTCTTTCCAAGTATAAGGCTTCTAGTTGTATTTGTTGTGCTTTACTTTCCTTTTAACTGTCTATAAATATGCTCTAAACATTTGATTTAATGGCCATACGAGGCCTAACAATCTTTCCACCCCTTTTATAGTTATTTTCGAGTTCAAGTAAATGTATGTATCTTCAGCTTTAGAGAATGTTTCGAAGGCTTTTAGCACCATCTAATTTTTTTGTCAACATTACACAATAAACCTTTTGTAGTAAAACATTAGGTGGATATTATCATGTGAGTCAGAGATGCTTAGGAGCGGGTTTTACAATTTGTTTTTAGAGGAGCCATCTATGGGAAGAGGGAAACTTTCATAAAAGAGGGTATTTCTTCTTGCTAGAAATTCAATTAATATGCTTATAGTAGGAAACTATGCATTGATTTGGAAATTATAAATTATGAAATATAAACAAAAGAAATCAAGTAAAGAGGTCTGCTTTTTATTGATTATGAGGTTGATATTATTAGACTTTATACATTTTGTATGAATTATACGTAATGGTTATATATAGATTTTGTTCAAAAATGCAATTTTGAGAGGTACACACTTTAGGTGAATCTCAAGAAATAATAGATATTCTAGTGCAAAAAGAGTGTTTGAAACCAATGTTTCGTTATTAGTTGAGGTGCAACTTAGTATTTATTTAACTTTAGTTGGCCAAATAATCAAGATGTGTGTACCCTAAATTGGAGGTTGTAGGGTTGAATTTGCAAGGGCAAGGTTGTACAACTCATTTAACGAATATTGAAGGTAAATGGAAAACAATCCCTTTGTGGAATGCTTGCGCAACTGATCTTTAGAGAATATATTACATTATGCCTACATTAATGGCAGTCATTAATTCACACTTTAAACATGCTACCCCATACACACAAATGCTTAAATAATCCACACAACCATAGTGCATATAAGAGTGTTTATTTGGGAACTAATTTCAACAAATATGATTTGTGAATTACAAGAGCTATGCTTGTTATGATCATCATTGGATACAATTTATCTTATATACTTGTGCTATGGATTGCTAGCAAAATTGCAAAGAATAACCTAACAAGTGAAATAAACGTCACATAGAAGAGGAGGTCAACAAAATTATTTTGCTCTAAAGAAGCTCAATATGAGTAGAAAATCCTAACAAAGGTTTGATTGTTATCAAGGTGTACTAGGTTGCTTTCTTCATGATGGCCCTTAAGAGTACAATTTTGAAATCTTAACACTTGCACAAAGTGAACTTCATGGCTAAATATAGCCTTATTAACTCCAAGAATGCATGGAAATGGACAACAACTATATTATCTAGAATTTAAAAATGATTGTAAAAAGAAATTCTTAGATTTGAGTTCTTAAGAGTTTCAATCTTCACAAATCACTTGTTATTGCATACACACATATGCCTATCCAATACCATACCATAATGGATGTATTTATGCTTAAGGATGAGAATAGAAGTTCAAAATAGTTTGAAGCATCTTCTACAATGTATGCCTTACAAAAATTTAGGCACTATTTGTTAACTAACACATTCATATATTTTTATAGACCTTGAACCATGTAAGTATTCAATGAACAAACCAATAATTTAAGATTGAATTGGTGGATGGTTGATGCTATTTCAAGAATTTGACTTTAAAATAATGGTGAAACCAAAAAAGTGAATCAAGGTTGAGACTATTTTTCAAGGATTGATATAGGGAAGGATTAAAGGTCAATTGATAATGAGTTCCCTAGTGTACATATATTTAAAGTGAATGTGATACCCTTGGGACTTAAAGAAATTGTAGGACTATTAGCTAAAGGGGAGTTCCAAGAAAAGATCACAAAAGAAGAGAGAGGTTGACAATTTGACCATTACATTTACATTGATTGGAAGACAATTGTACATTATTGTAAAAGGTAGGGTGATAAGGAGGGTATTCTTGGAGCATGAAAAATAGTATATTTAAGGGATAAACAAAGGATCTTAGGTGGTCATAACTCTAGATGCAACAATGGTAAGGTGTTATTGGTTGGCCTTTGGTGGTGAACACTTATTAAATATACAAATAGATATGCCCAAAAATGTGTTGTATGCTAGAGGGATAAGCTCACAAGTGATGAAATGCCTCTGCAACCAATTATAGCATTGGCCCCATTTGAAAACTAGGAATTAATTTCATTGTACCCATAGGTCTGCTAGCCTATAACTCCCACACATAGTTCAATATAATGGATGCTAAATATTTGACTAGATGGGTAAATGCTAAACCTATAAGGGATTCTACAACAAAGATTGTAGCAATATTCATTTATGAGAATATTATCATATGGTTTGGGTGCCCTCTCATCATTACAAGTGATAAAGGTAAGGATTTTGGGAACAAAGTTGTTAATTTTTTTTATGATAATACATAATAAAGTATGCTTGACCGTCCTCAAGCCAATGACATGAGTGAAGCTTTCAATAGGATTTGGAGAATTGCATTAACTAAAATGTGCATAGAAATACTTCAAATTGGGACTTAAAGATATCAATGCTACTTTGACCACATAAAGTAACCTACAAAAAGTTAACTGAATTTCTTTCATTTTAATTAGTGTATTATGGTTTCGATATGACACTACCTATGCAATAAAAACTTATAATGGCTAGTACATTAAGATTAAATTAGGATGAATATATCAAATAGAGATTGATAGGATTATAAAAACCAAATAAAAAAAGATTACTTATAGCTTATAACTAAACTCAAGTGAAAAGAAACGAAAAAATATGGCGTGACTGGAACATTAAGAATAAACGACTTGAGCCTAAGGATACAATATTGTTGCATGATAGTGAATTTAAGAAGCCTGGAAAATCAAAGATAAGATGGCTTGGTCCTGTAATAATGGGAATTTGATACAACTACCTTACCCTAATCAAATTCTTACATTATCTCAAAAAAATATAAAATGCTTATGTTCTAAGTGTAGAACTAAGGAAATTAACAAAAAATCAAAATAAGAGGAGTGTTTAGACATAAATTTGAACTTATTTTGAAGCTAAAAACTATAGAGAAGATATTTAAAACATACTTTATTGAAAACACTTACATGCATAAAATTTATTTCCTATACAAAATAGAAAATGGGCATAGAAGAACTTGGTACCAAATGTTGAAGCTCTATGTCCAAGATGCTAATGCATAGCATGGATGTCTTTGCAAAGCATTGTTTTCCTTCACCAATGACTTCACTTTTTTCCAAAATGTTCAGTTTAAGCATTAGAATCTATTTAACCTACACACATGGAGATGGGAAAATATGTTGGGGTTGTTTAGGGGCTTGCCTTAGTCAAACCCCCCTTAGGCAAATAGATAAAATGATAATAGTGTCAACCCAGTCTATGGGGAAAACCACCATTGCATGCTAATAAAATTTGATAAAATGAAAAATAATTTTTTTCTTGCACGAAACAATTTATCTTGCCATAAATAGAAATTAAAGTTATTACTAGTAGTCAAGGTCTTTTCTCTTAATGGATGTCAAAGTGTGTAACAATGAAGTTCTTCCTTTGAGAAATCCTTGTTGTTGTGTGGGAAGAAGCAAATGTGAATAAGAAAGCTTTTGAGATAACTTGTAATGTTCATTAGAAATTTGAGTGGAGTTTCCCCAAGGTAGGAGAGTTGAGGGTTGTATCTAAAAAAACTTGCAAAAAGATTGTGACAAATGGCAAAGGAAAGATTTTTGTTTGCTTGGACAGGAGAGAAGAGACATTACTTTCTTGTTTGGACGTTACGACATGTGTCATAAATGAGCTACATGGAAAGTATGTTTTTGAATTTCAAAAATTTGTTGGACACCAATGCATTGTGAAAACATCTATGTGTAGCATTAGTGTCTATGAGAAATCTACTAAAAGTGAAAATACATGTTGGTAACATGTGTTTTTCATGTGCAAGATGATGCCTTTCATATAAGAATAAAAAAAATTATCTTTAAATCTTAGGCTAAGGTGGATTCAAAACATAAGTGTGAAATTGCACCAGTATGCAATTTTCGACACTACATTTTGCTCCCACTTTAGCGAGCTAATTACATTAAGAAATAAGCTACACTGAAGTAAGCAATAAAGAACAAGAAATATAGAGTGAGGATACTCCAAAAAGGATATTGTAAAGGATATGACCACTCACTCAAGGGAACTAGAGATGCCCCCAAATTCGAGTTCAACAAAACTCTACATTATTTGATTATGATAAACCTACAAGATTTTCTATTAGAGATTTTTTTTTTATATTCTACAAGATCATATTTATGTTAGTTTATAAATCTGGAGGAAACTAACACAAACAGAAGAATGATTTGGAGAAAGTTAAAAAGAAAATTTTAGAGAAGGGTGAATATGTGCCCCTTCATGTTTTTGTTAGCACAATGAGGGGAAAAAACAAGGTTAGCTCTCAACCAATGAAGAAATTTTATGACATTTTGAGAAAAAAATGATTATATATGAAAGAAAAATAAATTTTACTATTCATTTTCACTTTTCATCCTAGGCATTTTGTGAAGCTCTAAGTGATATTCTAGCGAAAATGCCACATAGATGCAACTTTCAGCAACCCAGGTTGGGCGAGCTCCAAGAGGAATTTGAGCGGGGGGTGGTATGATGTTAAGTGAGTGATTTTTTTCCTTTTTATTATATTTTGTTTTTTTGGCCCGATGGTTCCCACGACACATGGAATTTGTTGGTTGTGCAGATGTTTGACTTGCATGCTAGAGTTTGGAGGATGTGCTATTGTCCATCCAAAGTGCTAGTGTCCAAGTGCATGCTAACATCTTGGGAAAATTTGAAAACTTAAAATTTTGAATTACTTTCAGCCCATTGGCCACCATGCACAAGCGTGTGGACAGAGCAATGTTCTCTCTTCTACAGAGCCAAGCTTCATCTCTATTGACATAGGAGACTATATTTCTTTGAGACGTAGGGATCTTTTGGGTATTTTCACTCCCAAAGATACACTTCCATGTTGGGATGCTTACAACATTGATGGAAAGGTGGGATGTGGACACTTCTACCTCATGCTCCCAACATGGGAGATGACAATGACCTTAAAGGATGTGTACCACATTCTCAGGTTGCTAGTTTGTGGTTAGAGCATGATCATCGAGGAGCATAGATTGTTGGCCATAATATAAGAGGGCCAACAATATACTCTTGGTCCAAGTCATTTCCTATGACACTACATGACATATTTATGTACACTGGCTAAAGTAGGGAGAAGTACTCATGCTACTAGTCAGGAGGATCATGATCACTACCATAGTGACATAGGCGGTGACAAATGGACATGACACTCACCTTCATGGGGGATTGGTTCATGCCACTTGGGCTATGGGGGAGCATCAAAAAGTGTCTACATGGGGATGCAACATGTTGGCATATTTATACTATGATCTAGACCACTTCATGTATGACAAGGGCCTAATTTTGAATTGTATGCTACTATATGTATGGGTGTTCAAGCACATCACATGCATGAGACCTACTAGTTATCCCAACAAAATATCACTAGATGCACCACAAACATAGGCCTACCTAGTACAACAAGATTGGAGATTTGGATATTTTATGTACTAGAGACAGGGTTTTGATAGGTTGCACAACACTAATATAGTGTGGTGTCCTTGTATACAAATGAGAGCATGGCTAGGTGTAACAAGTAGAATAACATTTTATTGGAAAATATGACTATATAGTTGTACCATTTTAATACTGACGAGTGATGAGACATTTTGGTTAGGTGTAACAAGTTCCTCTTGTTGTACCAACCTATGTACAATCACATTGCAACATAGTTAGAGTTGGATATTTATTTTGGCCTACCATCACAAATGTCACCTTGACTAACCCAAATAGCAAGGGGGAGGATGCACTTCTAGTTTTGGCGATGGACAATGTAAGAGTTACACAAAGCTTCATCACTTGGTAGTAAACTGCAAGACTAGCCCTCATTTTTATGAGGATGCTCCCAAATGAGATCTTGATGCATAAGGGTCAGGAGGAGATCAAAGTACCATTAGAGAGGAGAGCCTTGTTGAGGAGAGAGGTACAAAGGAGAAGAGACCATAGGTGTGGTAGAGGATTATAAAGTTAACTCCAGTAGTAGGTGTGCCAATACAAAGGGAGAGAGGAGAGTCAAGCAGTGCATCCATTGTGAGATTAACATCACTACCTATTGAACACACCAAAATATTGAGAGGGGGGGTGAATCAATATGCTTTAAAATTCAATCCCAATTAACTACTGTTGAAGGTAAGTTATACCAATTAGGCATTCATCCACTTAATCAAAACAAGAGAGAAGACAAACAACCACACAAGAACACAGATAACACCAGATTTATGTGGAAAACCCCATAGGGGAAACCACGATGAGAAATGATGCTAGGAGCTACTATCCTAATCCAACTTCACAAATAAATAATAGCTTACAATTTGATTTTGGGCTACAACCAAAGAAAGCAACTACTCCCTAACTTTGTTTTAAGGGTTTAAACCTAAGGAAGCTACTACTCCTTAATTGAAAGAAAGAACAACTGAACTATGACTGATTTTATGGTTTCAACCACTGATAGTCATCAATTCTACTCATTAGGTCTACAACGGATCTTGTCATGCTCTGCCCATGCATTCATACATCTTCACATACTTCCATCACAATCTTCACATCTTTGATCTTCTATATATATATATATCATTTGCACGCTTACAAAATGCAATTCAGTCAGCCATAAACAAGGAATTATGAAACTTGTAACATATCAGCCTAAAAGGAAACTTGCAACCATCTAATGAAAATTTCCACATAAAACAAAAGAGAAATCAAAGTAAATAAGTATTTAGAATCCACATGCAAGAGAATAGACAACTGAAATGTGGGGGAAAGAGTTCCCTAAATAGGACTTTTAAAGATCCACAATAGGTGTCTTTCCCTGGGTGCATTTTATTAGGAAAGAGATCACAAGGAGTAGAGATTGACTTTCAACCTCAAAGGTGAGTCAACCAGGCCTGGATCTCAATTCCTTTAGGGTAGTAGGATAATGGAATAGATAATAGATTTTAAACCAATTTAAAATGATATGCAATGCCTAAACTGTTAGAGTAATAGGTTGTTTACTTAATTAATTTAATCATATTGATTAATTAATTAAGTCACCTTTACTTTATTTCACTTAAGCTAAACTTAGGCCCTTTAATAATTAATTATTCATCCTAGGGTTTTCACTTTAGGGTTTCAATCTCCTTTCTTAAGGATTGATCTCTTTGCAATTATTCAATTTTGGTTGATGCATTTTTGTTTTATGTTTGTAGAGCACCATTCTTGTGTCTCTTGATCTCCTTTGGTGACAAGTTTTTTGCTTGTAGGTGTTCATTGGGATCTGTGAGGTTGGATTATCAACTTCTACATGGTATAAGAGCTCCAGATCTGCAAGCTTCTTGTTCCTTTTTTTATGAAATCTTGTCTTGAAGTAGTTTTTTAGTGCATCCAAGGTCAAATTAGACCTCTCCATTAAATACAGAGTTGTCAGAATAGTCAAGATTGACCTTTGTTTTGTCAAATTTGGCTTCCATTTGTTAGATCTGTGAGGGTTTGAAGAAAATGGTTTTTTTGCCAGATCCAGGGGGTGCCTGATTTTTTGGGACATTTTGAGCCCAAACCGACTTCACCATTTCGCTCAAAAGGCCCAAAAACCCTTATTTCCATATATAATTTGTCAATTTTGGAGCAGGTCACCCCGGGGCAAATTTTTTTACCTGGAAGGGGCTGTATGACTGCTTGCACACATTCCGAGGTAAAATTTTGTCAATTTTTTTTTTTTGCAAAAAAATTCACAGTTTTTAATTATAAAAAACATTTACTTTTAAAGCTTTAAAAAAAAATTAAAAGCTTTCAAAACTTTTTTGTTTTTCTAAAAAATCAAAAAAAGAAAGGGGGGGAGGTACTGCGTAGGTTCGTACTTGCATAGCCCTGCATAGAGGTACCTATGCCCCATATGGGAAGTAGTGGGGGTGGCCCACGTGCCCTCCACCAACAAATTTATTTTTTTTATTACAAAAAAAAAATAATAATTGTAATTTTTCTTTTATTGTTTTTCTAAAAAAAACAATTTTTTAAAAAAAATAAGCCCCATTGGGAAAATACAGAAACTTGCATTTGGCCATCAATTTTAATGCCGCATTTCTGCTGCGATGACCATATGGCCATTATTTTTTTTCCAATAGATTGTGTAATTGCCCTTTAAGAGCTTTTTTTTTTCCGGAGGCCATAACTTTTGCAAAACGAGATATCGTTGAAAAGAGGACTCAGAGCACTTTACAATGGTGTAGGTATTTTTGGAGATTTTTCCTTAGGTCCTTGTTATTTCCAGTAAAAGTCAAATCTTCTTTTCTAGAGTTGCCTTCAGTGTTTTCGGCATAACTTTTGCATACGATGTCGAAAATGGGAAAACAAGATATCGTCGGAAAGATGGTTCCGAGCTATTCGTAGTGTTGCAAGTGGTTTCTAGATTTGATTTTTGGTATTTTCCAAAAATACTTCTTCTCATTTGTAATCCTTTTTGGACCTTATGGGCTCACATTGCATGTATTTACCATTAGATAAAGTGCCTCTGTATTGCACCTGTATTATGGGATCTTGCACATCACTTTGTGCCTTATTGTACTCGCACTATGATATAAAGTTCCATGGGGGTTGATGTTTTCCTTTGTTTTTCCTTCATACCTTTCTCATGTGTGTGTGCCTTGGTTTGCGCACCCTTTATATCTACTTGTACTTTCATGTTTGCACTGTTAGCTCTCAAAAATGCAGGCGAGATGCCTTAAGAGGCTGCCAATCTCTTGATACGTTTTAGGGTAACAAACAAGGTCAAATGAATTAAACCTTCTACTCTTCAGGTGCTGCCAGACCTAGGCGGGTGTACCTATTTGAATGAAGCAGACTTGACTTATTATTATCCTTCTTGCAATGATTTGTCCACAATGGCAGATCGGAGTGAACAAATGAAATCAAACTTGATAGCAATAGCAATCTTTTGATCTAAATCCTAAAATGCTCAATTAACAGATATAAAGAAACTGAATGAATTCAAAATGATGAAGTGCAGAGACCAGTGCCTTATTGGGTATGCGGAGTCCAATGAAACAAAAATGGGCAACTTATTATGGCAGAAACTCAAATTGTTGGCATATATTTTGTTTATACTTGTATAAACATGCAAGATTATGACTACTAAGCTCTACTTTAATAATCCAGATGAATCTCCCTGATTACTGTGATCAACCAAAAGGATTTAATCTCTTCTTGAGAGAACCAGTTAATTAACCACACAGATACAACAAATGTGCACTGATAAACTGAAAGTAAACTTGTTACATCAATTTAAACAACCAGAAAGAATCAATCATGGAGACAACTTAGCAATACTTTTGAATAAACTCAACAGACAATTGACACCAGAAATAACCTGCCACATTAACTGACTTTCATTGAAATCACCATTTGAAAACATGCAACATAGTCTCTGATATGAGAACTTTATTCTCTTGTAGCCATTCCTAATCTACTGTATCTATTCTAAAATCTGATATGATATTACATTTGGGAGTGCATATTTATACACCAGCACTAGAACAGACGTATCGCTTCCAAATTCATGTCGGCCAAGAGCCATATCAGCCAACCGTTACAATTGGGCACTCATGTCGGCCACAGAAGAAAATTACACGTCGGCCACAACATTTGAACTTTGTTAATCATTCGCCAAGGCAGTCGCCAAGACATCCTGTTAGCTATGCCAAAGGCAATTCAATCGTTTGTCATCCCCTTGGTCTTATTCACCTTTGCTGTGACTTTCCACTGTCGAAGAGATATTATATCGATCTCAATATGTTTCACTAAGAGCCCTTCATACACCCTGAGTCGCTGAGACAAGAGAAAACTCTCGCCGAGAAACAACTCCCATTGTGTTTCATCGGTGAGACCCACCAGTGTTCGCTAGGACTTACACCGAAGTCACATTAGTCTCACCAAAAGGTCTTTTGATAAAAACTCCATATGTATGTCGGCGAGACCGAAGGTCACTCGCTGAGACCTTATTTCGATAACTTTATCTCTCACCGAGCTGTTCTTTTAGTTGCCGGTTAGTGTGACAAAATGAAATCGCTATGACTTTGCACCGAAAGAAACATGTTAGGCTGAAGTGAATCCTTAATGTGTTTTTCGGTAAGACTTTTAAAACTCGGTAAGACATTCCCCCGACATCCCTTTGGTTTGGTCGAAAAGAAACCTTGCGAGCCAATCGGTAAGAAATAAAGAGTTCATCGTGACCTACTCCGATGCAAAGATTCACACCGATAGGCATCATCATTTACCGGTTGGTAAGATAAAACAATCTCGCTGTGACATTATATTGACGCCCAAACTCATGCCGATATACATATCCTCCTGTCACCGAAACCACGTGAAAGTCATGTCGATAACTGCCAGTAGATGAAATCCAATCGCCATGACACATAAACGTCTTGCCGATAGGCAACACAGACGTTTGCTAGAAAAATGAATAGGGGAGACCCATAAATTGTCACGCCGATACAGACCATGATATGAAATATGCAAGACTCAATGGATTCAATGAGACAAATATGGACAAAATGTGAGCAGAATGATATGAAAACAAACCCATGTGTATATGATGAGGACTATATGGAAACTTAGGGTTATGCAAAACATGTGAAATTATTGCAGAAATTTACAATTCCAACAGTGGCTTCATCTGGGGATGAATGATAGTAAGATCATTGCAAGGATCCAGAATCTTTGGGTGAGTAGACCAGACACAAAAATGAGCAAAATGGAAATGGACAAAAAGCATGATTGAATGAATGCAAAATGAATGCAAGATGGAGGTGAACCAAAACCCTAAACTACTGTGCATGGAAAAGAATTTTAAAGAGGATATGCAAGAGTTGTCCATGCATTGGCAACCCTTAATCCTCTATGTTTCAACTTCACCTGTTCCGAGCTGTTACAATCTGAAACTCAAACCACTTTCCCCTGTAAAATACCTAGTTTTGTCTTAAGTTCATCAGATTCTTCCTGAAGACATTCATGCAATCTTTCCTGTCACTATTATTGCAAGTTTTTAGAAAATCAACATGCTCAGCTTGGCCCAAATTTCCTACAGTATTCAGCAGTTTATATTCTCCATCATCAGACAAAACTTTGTTATCCTCAACATAAAAAATGCATGCATACTCAATACAACATTCCTCATTATCTTTCTCACTGTTATGCATTATGTAACATTCTCCCAGCTGTACTAAAAAATTACCATCAGAGTGCTTCTCTTGAGAAACAAAAAGTTTCGTTATATCAACACTATCTGAAACACACAAATCTAAAACCTTTTGCACCTCTTCCAAATCGTCATTTGGAGACAATATTTGATTATAACTCACATCTCCAGTATCAAGCATATACGAACCAATCAAGGTTGAAATTCTATCATCCTTGGCATGCAAATAAACATCTTCTCCATATGAGTTAAAAATTTTAAAATCACATACCTCATCTTGAATGAACAGACTTTTGATCAACTTCAAAGGTTTCACCATCAATTTGAGAAATGCACTGAGAATCATAAGAATCATCACACAAAGATCCCTCACTGTCAAAACAAATGCAAGCTGGACACAAAACTTCAGGATCATCCTTGTGTACAGATTTCTGATATTCAAGAGTTAGCAAATCTGAAATTTGCTCATTGCTGAGTGAACAAGCCTCAACATTTTCATGACTATAGTCATATTCTTCACTTTTGTCATCATCAAAAAGAGGCCCAGGATCACTAGAGAATGAAAAATCAGAAGCATTACCAGCACAGTCATTTGTTCCATAACTTGACACATCACTTTGTTTATCTAAAAATACCTTTTGCTCAACATCAAGCGGATCTAAAAATACCTGAAATTCATTCTTGGGCATACCTTTTGCAAAACATCATCTGATCCTCTTTTAACTCTTCATCATACAATGGGCTTAAAAAAATTTGAAAACCACTTTCAAATGTACAAACCTCTTTTTCATCGAATGTGTCTTCGTAGCTTACAACTGTAGCCGGGGGTATTGTATACTCACTATCAAATGAATCAACATTTCCCATTGTCTCTTCATCCTGATCTTCATAAGAGGTAGAAGAATCCCTTGATTGCAGATCAAAATCCACAGGTGCATCTTCACAATTTGAATACTCACTGGATTCATCACAACATGCACTGCTTTCCTTGTCACAATCTGTTATGCAAGAGAGATATCTTGTACCTTCATCTTCCTCATGCAAGCTATCACAGGAATCATCTTGACTTGCACATGTTTCATCTTCTATTGGATGCATTGTTTGATCAATTCCTCTATACTCATTAGAAATACAATCATTGGACTCAACATTGATAGTGCTCTTATACCTCTCCATGATATCAATAAATTTATTCGCTATATCAAAGGTAGGTTGCTTATCTGGCCAATAAACTGATTCTGGCTCTGCTGCTCTTACGAACTGTTCAACAAACAGGGCCCTTGTAGGCCTATAATGAGAAGGTAATTGCATACAAATTTTTATCATTCTATTGTATAGAGAAGTCAAATCTTCACCTTCATACATCCTTATGTCAAGAAATGCATCCAAGGGGAAAATTTTGCACCCTGATTCTGTGATGGAGTCCTGGCTTCGAGTATATACATTCTCATCCTTTTCTTCTTCAAATTTTTGATTATGGAACACATATTGTTGCACGTTTTGATCAATGTCTCTGTCTTCATCAATGTTGTCACAATTATCTTCATATCTTTTCCTGTCTACAATGTCTGTCCATTCATCTAATTGATCAAAATAAATTGGTATGCATGATTCAGGCCAATAAACTGGGTTTGGCTCATACACTTTCATGAATTGCCGAATGATCTCAAGTTTACTAGGTGGGAAGTTAATAGGTATTTTCCTGCAAATATCTGTCATTCTGTAAAGCAAAGAGCGCCCAAATTCTCCTCTATATCTCCTTATACCAAGAAAGTCATCCAAAATATTTTTGAAATATTCATCATCCTTAGATTGTTGGTTTCGATACATACCTTGTTGCAGATTCTGACTGAAATCTCCAAGTGGATTAGAATTGTGTTGCACTTGGCACTGATCACATTGGCATTCTTGATAACTTGCCAATCTTTGTCCAGGAGGGACTAGATAAGCATTCACTTGCTTCTGTTGTGCATGATATGCACTGCCTTCATTGTAGAAATTTCCAATTGTATCATTAGGCACTTGAGGGGCCCAATATCTTCCTGCATCTGTGTATTCACTCGTTCCATATACAAATTCCATTCTTCATCAAAAAATTTAGAGTCGCCACCTACTTTTCCAAAAGTAGGAAAATAATTCTTTCTGATCTTCTCCCAACGGAATCACTCTTTTTGAAACTTCTCAAATTATAAATCTTCCTTCAATGACTCTATATGATGGTCTTCAACTGAATTTTCTGATGTAATCCCCAGCAGAGTCGCCAATTTGTTAGCTCTCAAAAACGCAGGCGGGATGCCTCAAGAGGCTGCCAATCTCTTGATACGTTTTAGGGTAACAGACAAGGTCAAATGAATTAAACCTTCTACTCTTCAGGTGCTGCCAGACCTAGGCGGGTGTACCTATCTGAATGAAGCAGACTTGACTTATGATTATCCTTCTTGCAATGATTTGTCCACAATGGCAGATCAGAGTGAACAAATGAAATCAAACTTGATAGCAATAGCAATCTTCTGATCTAAATCCTAAAATGCTCAATTAACAGATATAAAGAAACTGAATGAATTCAAAATGATGAAGTGCAGAGACCAGTGCCTTATTGGGTATGCATAGTCCAATGAAACAGAAATGGGCAACTTATTCTAGCAGAAACTCAAATTGCTGGCATATATTTTGTTTATACTTGTATAAACATGCAAGATTATGACTACTAAGCTCTACTTTAATAATCCAAATGAATCTCCCTGATTACTGTGATCAACCAAAAGGATTTAATCTCTTCTTGAGAGAACCAGTTAATTAACCACACAGATACAACAAATGTGCACTGATAAACTGAAAGTAAACTTGTTATATCAATTTAAACAACCAGAAAGAATCAATCATGGAGACAGCTTAGCAATACTTTTGAATAAACTCAACAGACAATTGACACCAAAAATAACCTGCCACATTAACTGACTTTCATTGAAATCACCATTTGAAAACATGCAACATAGTCTCTGATATGAGAACTTTATTCTCTTGTAGCCATTCCTAATCTACTGTATCTATTCTAAAATCTGATATGATATTACATTTGGGAGTGCATATTTATACACCAGCACTAGAACAGACGTATCGCTTCCAAATTCATGTCGGCCAAGAGCCATATCAGCCAACCATTACAATCGGGCACTCATGTCGGCCACAGAAGAAAATTACACGTCGGCCACAACATTTGAACTTAGTTAATCATTTGCTGAGGCATCCTGTTAGCTATGCTGAAGACAATTCAATCGTTTGTCATCCCCTTGGTCTTATTCGCCTTCGCTGTGACTTTCCACTATCGGAGAGATATTATATCGATCTCAATATGTTTCACTGAGAGCCCTTCATACACCCTGAGTCGCTGAGACAAGAGAAAACTCTCGCCGAGAAACAACTCCCATTATGTTTCATCGGTGAGACCCACCAGCATTCGCTAGGACTTACACCGAAGTCACATTAGTCTCACCGAAAGGTCTTTTGATAGAAACTCCATATGTATGTCGACGAGACCGAAGGTCACTCGCCGAGACCTTATTTCGATAACTTTATCT
The DNA here is from genome assembly GCA_007258455.2 of Sequoia sempervirens. Taxonomy (NCBI): domain Eukaryota; kingdom Viridiplantae; phylum Streptophyta; class Pinopsida; order Cupressales; family Cupressaceae; genus Sequoia; species Sequoia sempervirens. The sequence goes on from VDFB02273815.1 coordinate 23,879, forward strand.
CTCACCGAGTTGTTCTTTTAGTTGCCAGTTGGTGTGACAAAATGAAATCGCTATGACTTTGCACCGAAAGAAACATGTTAGGCCGAAGTGAATCCTTAATGTGTTTGTCGTAAGACTTTTAAAACTCGGTAAGACATTCCCCCGACATCCCTTTGGTTTGGCCGAAAATAAACCTTGTGAGCCAATCGATAAGAAATAAAGAGTTCGCCATGACCTACTCCGATGCAAAGATTCACACTGATAGGCATCATCATTTACCGGTCGATAAGATAAAACAATCTCGCTGTGACATTATATCGATGCCCAAACTAATGCCGATATACGTATCCTCCTGTCGCCGAAACCATGTGAAAGTCATGTCGATAACTGCCAGTAGATGAAATCCAATCGCCATGACACAGAAACGTCTTGCCGATAGGCAACACAGACGTTTTCCTGAAAAATGAATCGGGGAGACCCATAAATTGTCACGCCGATACAGACCATGATATGAAATATGCAAGACCCAATGGATTCAATGAGACAAATATGGACAAAATGTGAGCAGAATGATATGAAAACAAACCCATGTGTATATGATGAGGACTATATGGAAACTTAGGGTTATGCAAAACATGTGAAATTATTGCAGAAATTTACAGTTCCAACATGCACATTCAAATGTTCTTGGTTCTTTATCATGCACTACATTTAGGCATTCAATTTTAGTGTACCTGTCATACCTCTCCCTTGTCAACATTATGGGGGGGGTTTCTACTATTGATGCTAATGCTTCCTTGGTTTCGCGTTGGAGTGAGCTATGCATATAGTATTTGTTCCTATGTACTAGGCGGATGCAGTGGCTAGTTACCCATGCATTTTGGTGAGATGGAGCACTTACCATATGGAGACTCTTGCATTCCTATTTCTAGAGGCGACCTTCCATTTTTCACTTGATCAGTTCTTCAAACTATTGGTACTTATGCTATCTGTATCTTTGAGTTCTTGATGTTTGCCTTGGTTTGCCATCAAATTTGAGTAGTGTCGTTGGGGGAACTCATACAGATTTGAGTCTTCTTGATCATGATCATCATATGTTTCAATGGAGGTTCTTCTTTCAGTATTTCAATAGTCATTCTATGATAGTGTTTGCAGCTTCTTCATGCTTTAGTGGTGTTTTTTGCACCATCCTTTGTTCCTATCTTTTGGGACAATTTCTTCTTGGTTGGAGGCTTCTTCATCCTTCACTCTTGTTGGAGGCTTCTTCAGTCCTTCTCTCTTGTTTGGAGGCTTCTTTAGTCCTTCATTTGTTCCTATTCTTTTTGGGACATTCTTGCTTGGAGGCTTCTTAGTCCTTTACATGTATTTCTCTTTTGGAGAGGAGTTTTTCCCACGAGGTTTTCTCCTTTTCTCCTGTTGTGAGAGATCTTTTACATTTGTACATGGGTACCTCATTAGGCCTAGTTGTTAGGACCCATCTTTGCTTTCATGTATTTGTCCTTAGTTTTTTAGCTTCTCCCTAAGTTCATCTTAAGGGGGGGTGTTAGAGTAATAGGTTGTTTACTTAATTTGATTAAATTAATTAAGTCACCTTTACTTTATTTCACTTAAGCTAAACTTGGGCCCTTTAATAATTAATTAATAATTAATTATTCATCCTAGGGTTTTCACTTTAGGGGTTCGATCTCCTTTCTTAAGGATTGATCTCATTGTAATTATTCAATTCTGGTTAATGCATTTTTGCTTCATGTTTGCAGAGCACCATTCTTGTGTCTCTTGATCTCCTTTGGTGATAGGGTATTTGGTTGCAGGTGTTCATTGGGATCTATGAGGTTGGATTATCAACTTCTACATAAACTACATGAACTACAAGACCTAGAATATGAAATGCAAATTCTCGAAAGTATAGAAACTAAAACCATGGTTTGCAGGTAGACCTAAGAAGGGTTAGGACACATGTACCAGTCTCCAAAAGTAGGATCTAAGCTCTGTTGAATGACAGGTTCCCCCTAGGGCGAATGGGTGTTGGTTAGGGGTCCTAAAAATTCTTTTTCCAATCCTTTGAGGTAGGATCTTAGCTTTTATTTTGCATAGGTTCCACTATCAAACAGTTGTAAGTAAATTCCAAATCTGAGTTTTCGTGACTTGACAACAATGAATGCAACAAAAGCAAGATTGTAAAATTGCTCTTCAAGATCTTCAATCCTTCTGCAACCTATAATATGCACATACAAAGAGGGAAAATTTGTTGTGTTTGAATGGGGGTTTGCCTTAGTCAAACCCCATGTTTGTTAATTAAACCTTGATAGAAGGATAATGACAATAGAGAAGGAAATTATGAATGAACACTTGCTTTCTAAAACTCACCAAAAACCTTCAATGGCTTCCCTTAGAGGACTGAAGTAAAACACATCACTCCAAGGACTTGATCTTTCTTTTCTTGATTTGTTGGATACTTGAATGCTCAGATGCTCTGAGGATCAACAATGCATATTAGCCTTCACAAGATGATATGAACACACACTTGAACATGATGATAAGATCTTGATTGTTGTAACAAATGACTGATAAATCCGCTCTTGAATGCTATTGACAATAATATTTGCTCATATGAAGTCTTGTAATCAATCCCTTAGATTTGAATTTGATAAAAAGACTATGTATTTATAGGTGCTTATATAATTTCCCAAAAAATAGATTCTAAAAGATGACAATTGCATATGAAATTGGAATCATTAAAAGACCACCAAAATCATATTTAAAAATGGATCTTAGGACTTGAAGGGGACCCATTTGCCCTTGGACGAATGGATCCTAGCCTAAAAATCCAAGACATTCATTCTCCAATGTGATTAAAATATTAATTTCATTAGTTAAATGTTGGTTTCCCTTTCGAAAAATGGGATAAATAAGGCTTTGGAGTATATAATTTGGTAAATTAGAAGCTTAATTAAGTCCAATTAATTAAGGGGCCCAAAGATAGTGTGAAATTGTAAAGGCATACAATTTTTTACACTACATTTAGCCCCTCCTTTAGTGAGAGTATGAACTCACACTCAAACTCACACTAAAGTAGACAAATATACGTCAAGAGAGGTCTAGTGTACAAATGTTAGATTGATAGGATGACAAAGATCAAGGAGGATGATCAAGCCCCTAGGATCAAAGATCTCATGGAAAACCAACATAAGGACAAAGAGACACATAAGATGTGTAAGATACGTGCAAGACAAGATACACAAGCATACAATATTTAAGCTAATGCAAAAGGGGATGGACTAGCCACGATTGCACTATTGTCCATCAAATACACTCACATGGCTCCACTGGCAAGCAATTTGTGTTATGCTACGTGACCATGAAAAATACGCTCACAAGGGCTAGTGTAATTTCAATATACACTAGGTGAGCCCCAAAGGCAAGACGAGAAACACACACTAGGTCTACAAGGTGTGTACCCATAACAAAGGGTGGCACATGGGCATAGTCATACCCATAAGTCAGTGCCAAAATGATCAATGCTATGCCAACACTACACTAAGTTCAACCTCTGTGAACAAAATTGAAGCAAATATTTCAATATTTTCATGCCAAAATGAGAATGTCAATGTATGCCCCCACTTTAAAGGAATTGCTAAATACCATACTGTGAGCAATTACTTTAAAGTAGAAATGATATATGTCAATTGATAAGAGGGCCATGAGAACTTATTTGAAATCCCTATGCCAATCATATGTTTTCAAATAAAGCTACATCATGAAAAAGGAAGGTTTTTTCCCCCACATGCAATCTCAAAAGATAACACATAAGGGATCCACAAATTCAGGGTTCTAGTGCATGTCTTCACTACAATGATATAATAGAGCTTGGAATCGTCATAATTCCCCAAATACTTTGTGAAACAATGAACACAAAGGAGGAATGACACATAGAGAGATAGAAGACAAACAATCCTTTTGGGTCAACATGGAAGAGACCTAAATGTCTCAACGCTTTGCATCGTCCCAAGATGGAAAACACAAGACAATGTTTATGACAAATAGAAGAATGTAGATACAAATAGAAGAATGTCATAATAGATTTTGTTTCCTTTATATCATTGCACCAAAGGAGTAACAAGGGTAATCCAAAGAAAGCTCACAAACATAAAGGCACGCCAAGAAACACAATACGTGGGATCATGTTATGCACATGAAAACACAAAGAAGAACAAAAAACTAGTGTCACATGCGAGCCAACCTATAGTAGGTTGTCTGCATCTCAATCTTGTTCATAGGCGGATAACTAGCCAAAGGAGCAATGACAAGTTCCCTACTAGGGAAAGGCTACCTAACCCCTTGCTCCCCAAAAAGGTAGGACAAGGATGAGCTGAGATAAGTGATGATATGGTGCTCCTTGCAATATGGAAAAATAATTTACATAAAGTGCAATACATGTAATAGTGATTATGCTATGATTCTACAACTATCACATGGCAAGGAGCAAAGTGTGTGCATGTTGTCCAATTTGATCCCTAGAGGGCTCAAATTGTCTTAATAGTTCTTGAAAGTGAGTACAATTATCTGTATGGTGTCCAAACATTCTATGATATGCACAATATGGTCCACTGGCATCTCTTTGTTTCCTGGTTAATTGATGAGGTTGAGGGGGTAATTTAATTAACCCACAATGTAAAAGTGTACAGAAGTCATGATCAATTTTGGATTCATATAATAGGGGATGAAAATGTTCAAGGGGATCATGGACTAAAGGCTTCTTAGAATGCTTATTATTTTTCTTAGTTGGGAAATGGTTTGGTGTAAAGGTCGAGGATCTAAGGTGACATTATTTTCATCCTTATAAGTCACTTTATAAAAGATTTTATTCCCTTTCATCATAACATATTTCCTAGTAGGAGAGGTGGTGGTGGGGAGATAAACAAGATTATCATGGCATTCAACAATTGGATCTTCTAACATCAAGGCATCTTTAGCACAAGTAAGGGAGGTATTAGGTTGGATGTTGGAAGGTGAATGAAGCCTGGGAAAAGTGGTGTTAAGGAATGTGTCAATGATCTCATCTTCTATTTCCATAATATCTTCCCAAGTGGGATAAGCATTAGGAGAGGTACAAACAAGATTCTTGTGGCACTCAATGTTTGATTCTTCTAACACTGAGACACCTTCTTCACAAGGAGGAAGGTTGTTGGGAGAAGAATTACTATGATTGTCATGATTATCCCTGATTGCTTTCTCTTGCATTATAATATTCATACTAATGGAAGAGTGTAGGAGGGTAACTAACGTGCTTGTTAATGGTTTCATTTATTTTGCTTAGATTAAGTAGAGAGGTTACAATCATAAAATTTATGTGGCACTTTATGAAAACCATATGCTTGAATAGGAAACATGTTTGCAAATTTCAGATCTAAAGATGATAATTAATTGATTTTAAATGCAAAGACCTAAAAATGATTACTTTTGAATGTCAATTTTAATTTTAAACAATGCACTATTTTTTACCAATTGAACTAGATGCAAACAATTACTAATTATGCAATTTTTGAAATCGAAACAAAGATCTACAAGCTAAAACAAAGACCAAATAGTGTGCAGAAATTTGGTAAAGCAGTTGTACCAGCAGAGGTTCACACTAGGGTGAATGAGTCCTAGGACAAGGGTCTGAAAAATTAAATTGTGAATGTTTAACTTGATGTTTAAGCTCATTGTTCCGAAAAATGAACAAATTCTTCAGTGACAGTTTTCCCAAAAATATGATGAAAATGCAAATGCAATTATATGACATTGTATGAATAAAATGACAACTTTTTTGAATGCAATTTGAATGAAATGTTGATCTAAATGGCTGAGACACACTTTAATGCAATCTATTATGCATAAAGTATGCAATGTTTTTGTATTTTTATGAATTTAAATGATGCAAACATGTAATATGTAACCCTAAATGGAATGCAAGATAAGATGTGTAAAACCTAGATCTAGGGTTTCAACTGTCTCCAAATCAGAAAAGGTATGATGTAGAATGTCAAGTTCACCAAAATGAAATCTTGGGGAAAGAGTTCCCTAAATAGGACTTTTAAAGATCCAAAATAGGTGTCTTTCCCTAGGGACATTTCATTATGAACTTGAGATCACAAGGAGTAGAGATTGACTTTCAACCTCAAAGATGAGTCAATCAGACCTGGATCTCAATTCCTTTAGGGTAGTAGGATAATGAAATAGATTTGAAACCAATTTAAAATTATATGCAATGACTAAACTACATGAACTATAAGACCTAGAATATGAAATGCAAATTATTGAAAGTACAAAAACTTAAACCACAGTTTGTAGGAAAATCTGAGAAGGGTTAGGACACGTACTAGTCACTAAAAGTAGGATCTGAGCTCTGTTGAAGGAAAGGTTTACCCTAGGGAGAATGGGTCATGGTTAGGGGTCATGAAAATTCTTTTTGTAGTCCTCTGAGGCAGGATCTTAGCTTTTATTTTGCATAGGTTTCACTGTTGGAAAGTTGTAAGTAAATTATGAATCCAAGCTTATGTGACTTGACAATAATGAATGCAACAAATGCAAGATTATAAAATTTCTCTTCAAGATCTTCAATCCTTCTTCAACCTGGAATATGAACATATAAAGAGGGGAAAATTGTTGTGTTTGAATGGGGGTTTTCCTTAGTCAAACCCCACGTTTGATAATTAAACCTTGATAGAAGGATAATGACAATGGAGAAGGAAATGATGAGTGGAAACTTGCTTGCTACAACTCACCAAAACCTTCAATGGCTTCCCTTAGAGGACTGAAGTCAAACACACCACTCCAAGGACTTGATCTCGCTTTGCTTGATTTGTTGGATACTTGAATTCTTGGATGATTTGAGGATCAACAATGCATATTAGCCTTCACAAGATGATATGAACACACATAAGCTTGAACATGATGATAGGATCTTGATTGCTGCAAAAAATGACTGATAAATTTGCTCTTGAATTCTCTTGACAATAATATTTTCTCATATGAAGTCTTGTAATTGATCCCGTAGATTTGAATCTATAAAATGACTATGTATTTATAGGTGTTTATCTAATTTCTAAACAATTAGATTTCAAAAGCTAGCAATTGCATATGAAATTTGAATCATTAGAAGACTACCAAAATCATATTTAATGGGATAAATGTTGGTTTATGATGAGGGCACAGCTCGAGACATAGAAAATAACCCACAAACAAGAGAATAATTTTATTATTCAGAAAATGGAACTTCTTACATGCAGAGGATCTCAAATCCCCAAGTTCTACAACACATGCAAGTTACAGAAAGCTACAGAATAACCCTTTCGCAATATGCGAGCTTGTCCTCAAAAAGCTACCCAAAAATTAGAAACCTGCCCATAAATAGAGCTCCTCATTAGTTTGGAGCAAAAACAACATTCAAATTTGAGTTTAGGCGGTTTGGCGCTGAAAATTTACAACATGAAGTTTAAATTTCAAAAGAGCATTTGCAATTGTATCTTCTAGAAAGTGCGCCAACTTCCTGGGCCATAACTTTTGATCTGGGACTCCGATTCGTGAACCGTTTGAACCATTAGAAAGGTCTCAAAATCAATAACGCGCTTGAAATTTGCTACGCTAATTTTGGAAAGTTTCGGGGCAATTCTAGGAACTCTAAGTGCCTCAAATCTAACTTGGAAGATTTTCAGGTGCAAATTTGGGAAACAAAAACTACAATATCTTTCAACCCAGGAACAGAAAATAAAAACCGTAAATTTGGAATTTCATTATGATGAAAAGGGTATCCAAAAATGTAAAAACATCTAAAAACCAAGAAACTTGAAATTTAACTATTTTTGGGTGATGCAAGATTGCCCTTACACCACTGGATGCTCCTGCATCAAACACCTAGGGTAATTTGAGAAGTAACCCCGTCACGTCTCAGATGGTGGAGGAAAACCCAAATGGTCAACCTCTGCCTTAGGCAACCAGGATGAATCTTCAACAAGCCTTCCTTTCCATTTCGCCAGATCTTCTTCATACTGCCTGTTCTTGGTACTCCTTCCCACACGACTATCCAGGATTTCTTCAATCTCCTCCTTTTCTAAAGTAGGTGCTGGAATCCCACACTACTCCATCGTTGGTACTTCCTCTGTGCCACCTTCATGATACTCTGTCAAATCTGAAATGTTGAACACAAGGGAAATGTTGAATCCATTCGGTAACTCTACCTCATATGCATTCCCTGAATCATGCCTCTTCAAAATTTTACAGAGACTGAACTTCTTCATCTTCAATTTGTTATATGTTCCCACTGGAAACCATTTTTTCCTCAAGTGGACCATCACTTCATCACCAATATGAAACTCCTTATACCTCCTCTTCTGATCTGCCTTAGCCTTATACTGCATATTCATCTTGTTAATATGTTCTCTTACCTTTTCATGTATATCCTTGATGTGTTCTGCAAAATCTTCGGCTTCAGCACTTATTTTCTTCTCTTGGTCCATCTTCCTCAATTAGTTGTTCTAGGGCTACCTCCATACACAATCTGGAATGGTGATCTACGGTCTTATTTGACATAATTGTTGTAAGAAAAGTGCAGGGGTAAGATCAAGTCCATCCCTTGGGTTTATCTCCTACCAAACATCTCGATGAGTTACACAGACTCCTGTTAACAACCTGCAATGCTGCCCATCTATTTGTGGATGAATTGATGCGAGAACTAAACTTCAACTCTGTCTTGACTTCTTCCACAAGGTCCTCCAAAAGTACCTAAATTTGGTGTCACGATCTGAAACAATACTCTTTGGCCGGACCATGTAGCCTCACCTACCTCTTTGAAGAACAAGTCAACAATGTGTTGCATCATAGCTCTTCGACATGGAATGAAGTAATGCCATCTTCCGAAAACCTATCAAAATCTCATTGTCGAATTGCGAGGTAAGAAGAAGGGCTGATATAAGCTTTTATTTTGGCTCACTCCTTTAGCCATCTGACATACCCTGTAGCTTTGTACAAACTTCTTCACATCCTGTGACAACTGGGGCCAATAATAATGCTCAATGATAATGGCAATGGTCTTATCTCGTCCAAAATGTCCTGCCATTCCTCCACTATGCTTCTCCTTTATTAGGAGTTCTCCCTCATGGAACTCCTTGGGATACACAATTGACTTCCCTTAAATAAAATGCCATCCTAGATTATGAAATCTAGCCACCTTTTCCTGTCCACTGTAACAGGTTCCTTGCAAGCTTTCCAAGCCTCTACAAAATCAGGATCTTCTACATATAGTGTCTTGAGTTCATTGAACCCAACCACTTCAATCTGCATCTTTTTCATCAATGTATGCCTCCTACTTAAGGCATCTGCAACCCTATTTGACTTCCCACTCCTATGTTTAAAAACAAAGGTATAACTCTGCAGAAACTCTACCCATTTCATATGCCTCTGATTTAATTTTCCCAGACTATTTAGGTACTGCAAGGCCTGATGATCAGTATATAGAACAAATTCCTTCGGCAACAAATAATGTCTCGATTTCTTTAATGCTTGAACTATTGAATAAAATTCTTGATCATATACATAATACTTTTCTCTTGGCATCATTTAACTTTTCACTGAAATAGGCAATGGGCTTACCTTCTTGGCTCAACACTGCTCCAATGGCACAACCACTGGCATCACAATCCACCTGAAACACCTTGTTGAAATCTGGGAGGACTAGAACAGGTTGCTCTGTCACCTTTTGCTTCAACAGTTCAAAACTTTTTGCCGCTCTATTGCTCCACTTGAATTCTTTTCTATCCCCTCTCATTGTTTCAGTCAGGGGTCCACAAATACTACTTAAGTTTCTAATGAACTTTCTATAAAAACTACCCAAACCATGGAAAGATCTCACCTCGGTAGCAGTTTTTGGGGTAGGCCATTCTAGAATAGCCAACACCTTCTCTGAGTCCATCTTGAGACCTTCTACTGAGACAACAAACCCCAAGTACACTAACTCCCTCTTCACAAAACTGCACTTCTTCAGATTAATCAACAGTTTCTCTTCTCTTAACTTCTCAAAGGCTCTCTGAATATGCATCAAATGCTCATCCAACATCTTACTGAAAATCAAAATATCATCTAAATACACAATAACAAAACTTCCCAAAAATTCTTTTAGTACCTCGTTCATGAGCCGCATGAATGTGCTTGGTGCATTGGTTAGCCCAAAAGGCATGACTAACCACTCGTACAGGCCCTCTTTTGTCTTGAAGGCAATCTCCCATTCATCTCTCTCTCGAATCCGGATCTGGTGATATCCACTCGCCGGATCAATCTTTGTAATCTTGAGCTCCCTCAAGCGATCCATCGAGGTCATCCATCCTTGGCGATATGTGATTGTTATCTTGTTTATGGCACCGGGGAATGCGGCTACGCATCCTCCCCATCCTTCTTTGGTGCTGAGAATGCGCGAGTCGCATGGACTCAAACTCTCCCATATCAAACCGCTTTCTCCAACAACTCTTGAACTTGTCTATTCCAGCTCCTCATTTTAAGGTCATTCTATGAGGCTACCTTATTTGGCAAACTAGCCGAGGGAATCCAAGTCAATCGATGGTGATCTTCATATTAGTGGTAAACCCACCGGTGCATTATCGAGGAAACAATATCCACGAAACTCATCCAGCATCCCGGAAATTTTACGGAACCTTCTCACTATCCTCCTTACTCACTCTAGGAATCAATGCATAACACACACGCTCATGCTTCATACCTTCTAAAAAATTTCTTCCATCTACATAACAAATTCTAGCACTACTGCATACATTTTCTTCGGTCTCCTTCAGGGGTTTCAACTTGTGATGAACCTCATCCTTTGTCAAGGAATAAGTGTTTTCATGGCCATCATGTATAGCTCGCCTATCGAACTACCACGACCTCCCCAACAACACATGACATGCATCCATGGGGATGATATCACAAAGTACCTCATCATGGTAGCTCCCGATCTTGAACTTTACTAGGCACTGCTCATTGATTAAAACTTTGTGGTCTTTGTGCAACCAGGCAATCCGATACGGATGTGGGTGCCTTTACCTCTTTAGCTTCAACTTTTTGACCATCTCCTCTGACACCAGATTATCGGTGCTCCAATCATCAATAATAACATCACAACATTTTCCTTCACACTTGCACCTTGTGCGAAACAGATTCTTCCTCTGTTCTGGTTCCTTTTCCTCAATCACCAGGGCTCTCCCAATCACTAGGGCTTCTCCCCTTTTAGCATCATCTGAATGTTAAGATTGGGCCTCCTCATCTGCATGCGCAACCCTTCTACAACCTTCTGGCCTTTTGTCTGCCCTTCCTTGGTGTTGTGGACATTCATAGGCTCGATGCCCTTCTTCACCACACTGGAAACATGTTCCTCTGAAACCACCTCTTCCAGATCCTTGTCCATATCTCCCTCGTCCTCTACCTCTTTGATCACCAGCGGTTTGATCACAAAGGCCGGTAAAAGTTGTCATTCCTTTTGGCTTGATTGGTACCCACATCTTCACTTTTTCTTTCATCATCATTTCGGCTTCACGAAGGTCTTCCATTGCTTATACGCTTTTGACCTCCTCATCCTTTTTTTGCTTTCCATCAAATCTTTTGTTGACTTCTCTTCTGCCTTGAGCAAATTGATACACATCCTCGATGGTGAGGTCATTCCTAACTAGGCTTAACTCCTCTTGAATGCTTGAGTGCGTAACTCATTAAGATGTCGGGCTACCTTCTCCTTATTGGCCTCATTGTGACCCGTTCTAATGATTATCTTTGTGAAAATCTTTAGTATATTCTTTCCGCAGGATCTGCTTCTTGTTTCAGCCCTTGCAATTTCTTCCAGCAGTCTAACTTGTAGTCCACTAGTATGAACTACCTCTTCAGTTTCTCTACCATGCGATCCCATCTGGTGATCTTGCCTTTTCCTCTTCAATTTATTTCCAACTGGACCTCTTTCCACCAAATACTGGCACGGCCCTTCAGCTTCATTTTTGCAAACTTAACCCGATCTGGGTCCTCTATTTCCTCATACTCAAAATATTCTTCTAGCTCGTTGATCTAGTCGATCAACTCTTCCGGGTTCAGACCTCCGGAATAACCGGGGACTTCTGCTCTGGGTCTTTTCCCGATCTTCGAAATGGCCCTTATTAGCTGCATTTGGTCTTGATCAATTGACTTTTCTTCCTCTTCTACATCTGAATCTTCTTCCTCTCCTTCATCCTCACTTTCCTCCCTCGAGTTTAAGCCTCTTCTGAACTGCTCTTGTAACGCATCAATCTGTCTCTAGAGGGCTGCCAGTGCATCTCTTCCACCAGCATTTATGCCGCCTCGACCACCTCTGGCACCACCACGCCTACCAGGCATCACTCTTGGAGGCATCTTTCTTGACCTCGACTCACAACCACAGTCCTGGTGCGAACTGCCTCACGATCAGTGATCTATCCACACGCTCAAGAAAACCCGCTCTGATACCACTTGATGATGGCATAGCCTGAGACACAGAAAATAACCCACAAACAAGAGAATAATTTTATTATTCAGAAAATGGAACTTCTTACATGCAAAGGATCTCAAATCCCCAAGTTCTACAACACATGCAAGTTACAGAAAGTGACAGAATAACCCTTTCACAATATGCAAGCTTGTCCCCAAAAAGCTACCCAAAAATTAGAAACCTGCCCATAAATAGAGCTCCTCATTAGTTTGGAGCCAATACAACATTCAAATTTGAGTTTAGGCGGTTTGGCGCCGAAAATTTACAACATGAAGTTCAAATTTCAAAAGAGCATTTGCAATTGTATCTTCTAGAAAGTGTGCCAACTTCCCGGGGCCATAACTTTTGATCTGGGACTCCGATTCGCGAACCGTTTGAACCGTTGGAAAGGTCTCGAAGTCAATAACGCGCTTGAAATTTGCTATGCCAATTTTGGCAAGTTTTGAGGCCGTTCTGAGAACTCTAAGTGCCTCAAATCTAACTCGGAAGATTTTCATGTGTAAATCTGGGAAACTAAAACTGCAATATCTTTCAACCTAAGAACAAAAAATAAAAACCGTAAATTGGGAATTTCATTATGACGAAAAGGGTATCCAAAAATGTAAAAACATCTAAAAACCAAGAAACTTGAAATTTAACTATTTTTGGGTGATGCAAGATTGCCCTTACACCACTGGATGCTCCTGCATCAATTTCCCTTTTGAAAAATGGGATAAATAAGGCTTTAGAATACATAATTTGGAAAATTAGAAGCTTAATTAAGTCCAATTAATTAAGGGACCGAAACAGAGTGTTAAATTGTAAAGGTATACAATTTCCTACACTACAACAACATACCCATGAAAGAGTGACACAAGTATACTCTGGGAAAACCCTCAAGAGGGAAAAACACAGCCTCTAAAAGCATCCATGACTCATGTATTATTCAACAATAAACATTACAATACATCTTCAAAGCCTCCATGAACACCTCTAAAACATCAAGCCTCTTCAATGCATCCTCCATGTGTCCAAGCATGTAACCACACATCCCATGCCATGCTTCACATATGCACTCCTTAGAAGAAGACTCAAAACCCCAACTAGCCAACCTTAGACAACTACCCAGGTTGTGTTTTCTTTTATAGAAACAAGCTCACACAAAACCACCAAGTGGTATTACATAAGACTATGTGATACAAATAGAATATCAAGCTAGTAATTTGAGGTACATTTTCCAACACATAGAATATGTACAAATTGACTTGCATAAATAAGACAAATCGCTCCTATCATGGCATCATTTTCTTTGATTCTTCCCACCCTAATTTATTTTAGTTTGATCAATAGCAATACATTTTTTTGTTTATGCTTTATACTATTAATAGTGCCAAAGCTCATAAGTATACTTTGTATGCAAGGAATTGACTGTGTAAGCTATATTTGTCCTATAACAATCATAAAAAATCCTTGAAACACTTAACCATTAGCTAAGGCCTAGCTGATAAGTTCTATTCTCTTACAATTATAAAACTAATTCTTAGAGGATGTTGAACCCAATGATATGATATTGTAAACCATTTAACCTAACAAATATGTAATATAAAGAACAACCAAATAGCAAAATTTCAATATATTGATACAAAGATTTATTTAGAGGAGAAACAAATATTAATATTTGCACTCAATTTGCTTATCTTAGCATAATTTTTGTTGATTATTAATGACCAGTTTCACTTCTACTCCATACAAGTTTAGAATGCCTTTCACTCGAGCTATCATCTTAGTTATTACTGAAGTGACTAACTTCTTCCTTGGCCAATTCTCATATCCACATTTGAGTGTCAATTTGTAAGTTGGCATGAGAGTTTATCTCTTTCTTTAGTTATGAAAGTGGTAACATTTTTTAATTCTTAATTGCATTTAAGTTAGTTTATATTCAATCCCTTTTTGGAAAGATGAATGGTCACTTTTACCTAGCCTTCTTAGAAAGTTGTATGAAGTTGTTTTACATACTCATTGTAGTATTTGAGGATGTTGGGCAAAATTGGTTCCTTAATGTCAATTGAGGCATCCTTGCAATATCTTTCCAAAAGAGATCTTTAAAACTCTATTGAGATTCCAACTGCCAAACAATAATATCCATCATATTATTTATCTTTAATATGGGTACAACTATTAGGACCAACTTCCCACAAATAACAAGATTAGGCACAAACAATTCATAACTTTAGATATTGGTATAAAAGAGATGGTAGTACAATATTGAATGTTACAAACCCTAATGCCAACATCCATAATGGGTTCTAAAACTGTAAAGAAAAAATCTATTGCAAAAAGTTATCTCATTAGGGACCTTCAAATGACTTATCTTCCCTACAATGTTAGATGACTTCTCACAAGAATCATAGATTTGCACAATTTGCACACCCATTTGATTAGATCCCACCACTGCCACTTTGTAGTCATCTCCATGATCTACTTTCATAGTGTATGTAGCGTAAGTTTTGTGCAAGATAGGCAATATTGGAGGAAGTTGAAAACTTGTTTGTGTGATTGGATTAAAAATACAAAACCTCCATCCCAAGGAAGAAAGGTTTTGCAGTAAGAATAGGCCTTGCTCTAATCCCTTATAACAACACAAGAAATGTGGAAAGTAAAGTATTCAACCATTTTCTAGTGGAGAAGTTGCAGGCCAGACAATAACTGTTTCACACAAAATTAGCCATTGATCCCTCTCTGGTGTTTGAGACCAGAGGGTCAAGAAGTTTTGGGAGGAAAAGAGAATTTTACAATCCTCACATACTATCTACAAATGTAGTACACTCTATACGAAGTCAAACAAGCATGCCCTCCATTACATTTTATGGAATTGTCTTTTGGGTTAATAAGATACCTCCTGAGGCCCCCAAGTGTATGCTTGAATCTCAACTTAGATTATATTATGGAGTCAAGTTGACAGTCTTACATGTGGTTCCCCTTATTTGGAAAGGTAGTCATACCA
Organism: Sequoia sempervirens; assembly: GCA_007258455.2. Taxonomy (NCBI): domain Eukaryota; kingdom Viridiplantae; phylum Streptophyta; class Pinopsida; order Cupressales; family Cupressaceae; genus Sequoia; species Sequoia sempervirens. The sequence goes on from VDFB02273815.1 coordinate 39,355, forward strand.
TTGCCATGAAAATATAAAGATTCAAGGTCTAAGAAAAGCAAGTAAAATCATTTCATCCACCTCTTTAATTCTTCTTATTAGTAAAATATTAGAATTCTTGTCATGCTATTCTTGCCTTATCATTTTATTCTATGGTATTTTTATATAAATTTTGTGTTTTTTCATTTAAAACTCCCAGATAAAATTATTAAAATAGCTTAGACTATTAGCCGATAGGCTATTATTGTGGGGGAACCCCACCGGAATTTCCAGCAGTCTGACGCTGGAAACTCCGGTGGTGCCCGGCAACCTCCCTCAGTCGTACATTTAGCCAAAGGTCTCCGAATAATTAAACAGTGTGTATTTTAAAACCTGGGTGCGCAGTTTTAAAAGCATGTGTTGCACGGTGGGCCAGCTGGCAACAACTCAACTGTCTAATCACTGCATTTTCCAAAAGAAACGCATGAAAATGAGTTGGCAAGATAATATCGAGGGCACAGTTTTATTTGCTGCATGCGTTGGCTTTGTACATCAAACGCATACTTGGAAGGCTGGCTTATGTCACCAGATATGGGTCGAGTGTGCCCGCACCGTTTCACTCTGTTCCTTGCAGCCTCGATGTTTGCTCTGCAATTTAATACACAACTAAACCTTTGTTGCATGCAATAAATGCGATCAATGATAAATAGCTCTCAGCTAGACGGGAATTGCACACTGCATGTTTGAAGTCTCTGCCGGTAAAATTCTGGCAAACAGTTCATCTGCAATTTTATTTCTAGCACTCTAGACTTCGATCTTCTGACGTCCAAGAAAGTTGTAAGTAAAATCATTTCCTTGCCGTTATTTTCCTCTCTAAAAAAATTCAATGTTTGATGTTTTTTCTTGACGCTGTTGCCTCAAATCTGCTTGGCTGGCGGACAGTTCAAATGCGCGCAGTTAAGTAATTAGAATGACTAAAATGTGGTTGATGTGGTTTCTTAGAGCTAAACAATTGTAATTTTTGTCTTGTTTGGCATGATTTTTCTTCCGAATAACTTGTAAAAGCTCGGTTTATTTATTGTTTAAACTAATACTGATTAACCTCAAAAAGAGATTATACAGCTTTGAGAAAATGAATCATAGCTTAATCTTCTCTAAATGCACCATAAAGACTCCCATGGCAGAGAGAACTTTAGAAATTTTGTGAATTAGAGAGGCTGCAATGGCTGCTTTGACTTGACCTCTTTTGGGTAGAGGCTTATCACCACCTTTGCTTTTACTGTTAGCACATACATCCATTACAGACAGCTCACTCCTTGTGCTCTTTGAATCTGAACAGGATAAAGCATCCATCTTTTAAATCTCTTTGTATGGAAAAAAATAGAATGAAAACAGAATGGAATCTGTTTATAGTTCAGTTCACGATATCAGATGATCTGATTTTAGATCTACAAATGACTTCTAATATTTGAGACTACCCTGTACTCTCAATATGCAGAAAACACTTGTCTATACTTCTAAAAGCTAAGCTCTGTGATACAATCCTTGCTTGTCTAAATCATGGCCTTTATAAGTACTCGGAGGCCATCATAAGCTACGAATATTTCTGCACAGAACTGATGCGTAGAAACCAATGTCTGGGTATTAGAATTTATATATTGCTCAAGTTGGAGGTGTGACAGCCTGTGGATTCCTTATACGTTGAAATCAATGTGCACGTTGTTTTTATTGTCAAAGCCTGCATAGTCCGTCGATTGTTTTGCATGCGTAGACTTTAGACCAGTTTCTAATTACTATTATTGTTGGCCTACCCTATGTAAATAAAGAAACAACAGTGATTTCGTTGGCATGTTAGGGTGTCCCCTTAAAAAATAGGGCCGACTGTCGAAAGGCTCTTCTCAGGAAGCCCTAGAATATTTTCCAAACAATTTTAAATGTGTTCTTACCCTTCTGACAACTTAGCTGTGTCTGTAGAATTTTAGAATATTGACAGTTAGTTTTGAATTCAGAGGCCAAACATTATTTTATCAGCTTTTAGGTCTTGAGAACCAACTTATCTTTTATGAAATGCATTGCGGGGTTCGAGATGTAGATCTTACAATTTTTGTGCACACTTTTGTCTTTGCTGAACTACATTCTTCTGGTTCAAGATACAGATTTTTTTAATTTCTGTGCAATTAGTCTTATCTCTGTTGAGTTATACTTCATGGTTTAAATTCCATTTTCAGTTTCTGTGTACAGAAAATTATCATTGATTAATGAGATGTAAGCCTCTTTTTAATTTCTGTGCACCCAATTTCATTGTGTGGTTTAAAATGTAAATCTTTTTAGTTATTGTGTACAGTAAATTATTGTTGACGAATGAGACTTGTATTTTTTCAATTTCTGAGTTTCTTTTATGAATTAATTTAGCCATCATAAGATATAAATAAAAGAGTAAATAAAAAAAATAGTGATTAAATTACTAATAGGTTTATTTAGCAAGTATTATTTATATGATCTTTCCTACCCAATGCAAATATTCTTATGGTTTTTCTTGAAAAAAAATATTAAAGAATTAAAACAAGACAAATTGCATGTGATTCTTAAGTTAGTTAAACTTGGAAGCTAAATTTTAGGGAGATATTCGTGATTTTAGGAAGAAAAGAAAATCCCTTAGGCTCTATTTTCAAGAAAGCTATTTCTTTTCCTAGAAATCCCACCAAACTATTAACAAAATCCTAAGTTTAAGTTATTAATGAGATTGGTGAAAGAATTAGTTGTTAATATTAAATAATTAATTTAGCCATCATAAGATATAAATAAAAGAGTAAATAAAAAAAATAGTGATTAAATTACTAATAGGTTTATTTAGCAAGTATTATTTGTTTTAAAATATTAATGAGAATTTTGTTAATTCAATTTTAGTTAAGGCAAAGAAGGGATTAATATGTTTATGTAGTTAAATGTGTTTATTTTATTTTAAATGATCTTTTGGATGAAGTTGGTAAAATGATTTAATTTTTAGGGGCATATTCTATGAGAAGTATTAATCCTTTTATAAAGGAATCTTTTGATAATCGGTTGATGGTAAATATATGTTGAAGGTAAGTAATAAGATTCATGAATACTAATGGTGGAGGGTAGAGTAACTTACTATTTACATATGATATAGGGAGGAAACTTGAAATTATGTTGGTAAATTATTTTAGGGTATATAATTTAAGAAGATAATAATCCTTCAGATAATGCAATTGACTTTGAATCTCACTCTAGAAACTAGAAAATATGATTTAACTTACTATGGCTTGATTATTTTCAATGAAAAAGCTTTCATAATCTTTAGACTTTTCTAGATCAAAATAGTAGTAATAATAATTAACATAATTAAAAAAAAGTTGAATTTTTTTTTTGAATGAAACACAATTGAGAATTTATGAAAGGTCAGTTTTACAATAATTTATATTTTGAATTATCTTGCTAGATTTCATCTTAGATTCGACGACTTTTGTGGTTGGCAATGTAAGCTTCATTTGCTATATCATGGATCATTACACACTATTAGGAAAAAAAGAGACAATCCAATTAGGTGGCACACCTCATAGGTTCGATTATGGAAAGCAACATAGAATGTAATCGTATGTGTAATATGCTTGTTGTTTGGGTCTTATTGAATACCTATGCCTTTGTTAATGACAACTATTTTTAATATTAAGTTTGCTATTTTGAATTGTAGTTTCAGGATATGGCTAATGCACAGGCACCTCAAGATGTTATTACTATTTCAAGCAGTGATTCTAATCCCAATACACCCTCAGCACAAACCCATGAGTCACGTCTATCAGCAACCGACTCAACATCTGTGGATTGGTTGGGTTTTTCTCATAACAATGTCGAAGCTTTTTCAAACAATATCTTGATAAGTTGTCGTGAAATCTTTGAAGAAGCTATGCAAACAAGCAAAGATGTATATGATGTGGAAGATCATGATGTTGAATTGATGCAAGAAGTTGTCCAAAAATTCCATGCTACCTATGAAGCACTTGAGCTATACTATGGTTTCTTGCGTGAATTAAAATACCGTGAATATTATGGAGTGGGCAATGCATTTGAACTCAAGCGTGAATTCCAAGCTTTATTGACTGATATATGGTCTAAGAAGTTCAACTAATTTCTTCAAAGTTAACTACTTTTTTGTGATGTCAATCAAGATTACTAGCATGAAACAAATTAGATGTTTTTGTCAAACCGAATGAAGAAGCCAAAATAGATATATGTAGAGCAAAATGGATTTAGTGGGAGTTCAACTAACTTCTAGGAAGTTAGTTACTTTTGTGTGCTGCCAGAAGATGCCAAAATAGTTACATGTATAGTGATATGGATTTAGTGGCCGCCCTTACATTTCAAACCTTAGTTGCTATATATTATGTTTATATTGTAATGTCATTGTACATATTGATCTTTGTAATTCTAATTTTAATGGATAGAACTTATTGTAATACTTGTGTACCCTTATTTTCAATATTATGTTGAACTATAACCTTAAGTCTAACAAATATATATTGCAACATTGCTGAAAATGATGATATATTTGAACATCATTGAAAAAAATCACTCTTGCAACATTGACCTATGTACAAGAAGTAGTTTAGAAATTCTATGCAACATGTGAATGCATTTGACCTAAAACATGGTTTCCAAGTTTAATTGAGTGATATATGGTCTTAGAGGTTCAACTAACTTCGTGGAAGTTGGTTATTATATTGTGATGTTAACCAAGATCACTAGCATGATACACATTACATGTTTTCTGGATACCAAATGAAGATGCCAAAAATAATAATGTGTAGAGTGAAAAGGTTTTAATGACAGACCTTATATTTGAAACCTTTGTTGTTATATATTATGTTTACATTGTAGTGCCATTGTGCAAATTGATCTACATAGCACTGATTTTATTGAATATAGCTTATAGTACATATTGAAGAAAAATATTGCTCCAAGAAAAATATTGCTCCTCACAATTTTTTATTTTTTCCCCTATTACATACTTCAACACTTGTGCATTCTTATTCTCAACAATATGTTGAGGTGTATGTTTTCTAGAACAAAAACATACACCAATTCTATTCAAACACTATCTTACACATAATATAATTTTGCAGGGTTAGTCAACTTCCATAGACCATGGCTACAACATTAACGACAGATGCGATTAAACTTATCCATGATGGGAATCAAGGATGTGAACCTAATGTGCAGATTTTATCTATTTCAAACTTCAAACATGGCCATGAACGCAACAACCGCTACAAGGTGGAAATATCTGATGGGGCTTACAAACTAAAAGCATCATTACCTCAAAAATACAATCATTACATAGCCTCTGGTGAAATTTCAGTTGGAACGATAATACGGTTGACAAAATATAATTGTCCCAAACTGACTGGGTCTCGGTTAGTAAGGAATCCTCAATTTTTGAAAAGAAATTATTATGATCTTTTTAGCTTGTTCCTTATATTCCTAATTCTTATTCTTGTGTTGTGCATGTATAGGTGGATTGTCATTGTGAACCTTGAGATTGTTTCTACAAACCAGGATATAATTGGTGAACCTACTTCACTTTATATGGAACAAGAGCACCATATAGAACAGGTAATGGGAAATTCCTCAGATCCATATGCAGACCCTCAGATAATTAGCACTGCTAGAGTATCAACTCCTATGCGAAGATTATTTGGCATAAATCCTTGTAGGGGTCGAATGGAAGCACCAGTCATAGTTACACCTATTAAAAGTTTGAACCCTTTTCAACCAAGATGGACTGTCAAAGGTCATGTGACTGCAAAAAAGGATATTCGCAAGTACAATACCCAGAAAGGTACAGGTCAATTCTTCACCTTCGACATCATTGACAAAGAAGGGATTGAAACACGTGTGACTTGTTTCAATGAAGTTGTTGATCTTCATTATGAAAATATTACTATTGGAAAAACCTATACATTATCTGGTGGTGTAGTAAAGGCTGCTAATAAGCTTTACAACAAGTTAAATAGTGGGCTAGAAATTTCCTTGTCAATAGAGTCAAAGGTCACTCTTTGTGAAGATGACCATTCTATTCCAGAACACCTATTCTCCTTTACACTTATCAATGAAATTGAAAAGAAGAGTAACAATTCAACTGTTGATGTTATTGGAGTTGTCACTTGTGTTAGTCCAATCTCCACAATAAGGAGAAGAGATGGAACAGAGGTTCTAAGGCGCACGATATCCTTGTTGGACATGTCTGAGGCAAGTATAGATATCACTCTATGGGGAACGATAGCAGAGAAGGAAGGTGCTCATCTTCAACAAAAGTACCACCTACAAGAAACAACTATTCTTGCTATTAAAAATGGACGAGTCTGCGAGTACAATGGAAAGGTGTTGAGCACATCAAGCAATACAAATTTATTTATAGACGTTGACATACAAGAGAGAGAACAACTACAAACTTGGTTCAAACAAAGTGGGGCTAATATTCTATCACCTTCAACAAAGTTTAGTGATCCACCTATGCGTACCACAAGAATAACAATTAGGGATGTTCGAGAACAAATGTTGCATAGAGTGCATCATCTCCAATGTACAATAAATGCAACATTGTTGTTCATCAAATCTGAATCATTTTGTTATCCGGCATGCCCTAATGTAACGGGGGGAAAACAGTGCAAGAAAAGATTGGTGCAAACTGAAGATGAACAATGGTTTTGCTCAAAGTGTCAAGTAGCATGTACCTCTTGTAATTATAGGTACATACTACAAATAAGGTTGCAAGACCACACAGATATGCTATGGGCAGTTGCATTCGATGAAGGAGCAACAGAACTCATGGAAATGTCTGCGGAGAAGCTATACTCTCTACAGTTTGAGGATGACATAGAAAGGGATACTCAGCAGGTAATTAGAGACGTGTTGAACAAAAAATACTTGTTTACTTTGGCATGTAGAAATGAAACATACAATAATGAAGAACGTTTGAAGGCAACTATTACAAAGGTTGAGCAGGTTGACTTCACTGCAGAGAGCAACATATTACTTTCCAATATCAAAGAAATGTGCAGTGACAAGAATGACCAACCATAGGATCAATAGATTATATTATAAGATAGTAGTATAGTTGATGGTTTTGTTCAAGCAACAAAATGTATTCAAATCCCCAACCCCATGTGTCATGTCTACTTGCAAATAGAAACATGTAAGCTGCTAAATTTACATTTTCCCAACACATGACATGTATATGAATGTTACAAAACTATAGTGTTTAGTTCAAATGAAATAATGTATTCAAATCTCCAACCATGTGTCATGTTAAAAAAAATTTGCTCCTTTCAATATTGTTCATTTGAATTATAACTATAATAGTAAAATCTCAGTAAAATAAAACTAGCAAACTATATGTTTTTGCTTATGTCTGTATATATGTGCAATCTACTTCTTCTACCATTGTACGACTCAGTTATTTTGGCATGATGTAATCTTCAACTATCTTAAAACTACACTTTAATAGATATTAGTTGTAAAAACTATGAGTTGAATATGTAATTTTTGATTTTCTATTTTCTATTTTCACACATATATATGAATTCTAATTATTTTTTCCCAATGCTATTGGATTGCTTATCTAAGCAATTTTATTTTTTTGCCTTAATATAGCTTCTTGCAATTTTATTGAATTGTGTGAAGAACATTAAATTAGGATAATTGTCCATTATATATATGTATGTGTGCATTTGTGTTTGTTAAGATGTGTAAATATCCAAAAATGTGCTTCTTTTAGCATTGTAAGGTTTAAATATGTTGTTTTGATGCCACTATAATTGTTCAAGTTTATTTATGCTTCTTTTATTACTAATTTATCCTTATAGTCCCACAGTACAGATGGCAGACCAATGCCCCGAAACAAGCCAAGCTCAATTGCAACAACTAGAGATTAGAAGACAACAAACCCAAAAAAGAAATCGGGATTACTATGCTCGAAATAAAGAAGCAATAGCCACTCGAAGGAGGATTAAAAGGTTGCACCCCGGGCAAATCGACCCCCACCAAAGAGAAGCACGCAGGCTACGCGATCATGAGAGAAACCACAATTACTATGCTCATCATAGAGAGGAAATAATTGCACAAAAGCGCATTAAGCATTTAGAGAAACAAACATGTCAAGTCCAACATATGCAAACACAACAAGACATGATAGAAGATCGAACATCATTCAGCAAAACTGCTACCTTTATAAAAACAATGAAAAGCTTTCGACAAAAGATAGATGCACTTTCCAATAGGACAACATGCACTGTATGCAAGGAAAACTACCCAGGAATGCTCCTTCATTCATCGGACCCTCATGGTACTTGCAATAGATGTTTTAATGAGAGAGGTATACATCGATTCTCCTCGCTCAATAACATGGACCCAGGAGAACAACCTGCTGTGCTGAAAAGACTAACCCAAGTGGAGGAAATGCTCATTGCTAGAGTAAATCCAGTACTACAAGTAACCCATGCTCCTGGAGGGCAGTATAAATATAGTGGTCACACAATTAGCTTCCCACAAGATATCAAAAACATTGCAAAAGTTCTTCCTCGAAGGATAGAAGAATTGGATGTGCTCATAGTTCGAAGACTACACACTGAAGGAAATTTCTATGATTGTTATGTAAGTAGAAGTCACATCAGAGATGCATTGCAATACAAAGTGAAATATGACCCATACTATAATGATGTTTCCATAAGTGTTGATGGCTTGGCTCAAATTCCTGAAGTCAGCACAGATATTTCAAGCATGCTGCACACCATTGCCACTAGCGAATGTACAGGGGCACCAAATAATGGGAACACCATTGATGAAGATGCAATTGAGGAGGGCATAGTACACACATCATCATTTATGGCTAAGTTTCCAAATAGACGTCGTGAGCTAGAAATCATTAAGAATGCACTAGAGCTTGAGGACAACACAAATACCACTATAGATTGGCCTGAGATGAACTCATCACCAATAAATGAATACAATACCGAAGGCTTGCTTGATATGGCATTTCCAACGCTCTTCCCCAATGGGGTTGCACTACAAATGCAACCACGGATTAGGGAAGTCCGAATGCATGAGTATGCACTGCACTTGATGAGGTTCCATGACCAGAGGTTTGGAAGGCATCCAAGATTTCGATATTTTATGTTCAATATTATGTTACGACATCGTAGCCAAGGGCTTGCAGCAGTTTTCATTAAAAAAAATGCAGAAGAAAACATCCCCACAACTATTGAAAACCTTCGTGAACACTTGAAAAACCTTCCTGACACACAATTAGCTGAAGAGCTCATGCACTTTGGATCTTCAATTCGAGGCACAAGACCATATTGGAACAAGTGTCGTTATGAGCTAACAAATATGATCAACCAAATAGGGTCACCCACTTTATTTTTCACATTGAGTGCAGCAGACACAAAGTGGCCGGACCTGCAACTATTGCTCTCAAATGACATAAAAGTGGAAATGCAAACAAACAAACAACGCTTGGACAATGTAATCAATAATCCCCACACCACATCATTATATCTGCACCAACGATTTACAGTATTCCGTGAAGAGGTCATTCAAAAACTTCTTGGTGCAAAAGATTATTGGTATAGATATGAATGGCAGCATCGAGGCACTGCACATGTGCATGGATTCCTTTGGCTCGAAAATGCACCGAACATGGATAATCTTGATTGGGAGAACAACACGGAAGTTGAACAGGCAAGGAAATTCTTCGACAAGTATGTGAGTGCTTGGAACCCTCGTCCTGCTTCACTTAGAAACAACACAGTCTACCGTCCCCAACACGATGACCCATGCTTGCTAGACACAACTCAGATATTAGCTACAGATCCCTCTCATGACTATGAGGAGCTAATCAACCGTGTCCAAAGGCACACAAAATGCAGAGAGGGAACATGCTTACGCAAAAAGGGGAAACAACTACAGTGTCGATACAAAGCTCCATGGAAAGAACAGATTGTATCTACCTTATCATGTGATGATAATGGGAAGAAAGAATATGAACCTACAAGAAATGATGATAGGCTAAACATACATAATCCAGAAATTTTGTTGATATGGAGAGCCAACATAGATTGCCAGCCAGTTATCTCAAGAGCACTTGTACTAAAATACATTGCCAAGTATGCGTCAAAAGCAGAGAGATCATCTGAGTCTTGTATTGATATGTTAACAAGAATATCTGCATGCCAGGGAACAAATGACATGGCTATTACAGCATTCCGAAAATTCATCACAGAGCTTGTTGCAGAGCGTGATATAGGAGCACAAGAAACATGTCATATGCTTCAAAAATTGCCGCTTGTTGTTTGTAATCGATCATTCACATCTTTGAATGTTGGCCGGAAAGTGTTCCAACGAATAACAAGACAAATAGATGAAATCCACCTCCATACAAGCTACTTACATTCCTACATTAATCGACCTCAAGAAATGGAAACAATAACACTACTTGAATCTACAAGATCTTTCTCCTATTCTGCAAGGCGCAAAGGGTGCAAATGGAAAGAGAGAGAGGTAAAAGCGATTGTCAATGTTTTCCCAAAGTTCTATAGCATCCCAAAGGAGGAGTCAAACAACTTTGAAACATTTTGTTGGAGTGAGCTACTATTATACAAACATTTTCGAAGCATAGAAAGCGAGGTAGGGCTTACTAAAGATACAATCATTGCAAATTGGAAGCAAATGTATGCAACCAAATATGATGTATGGCATGTTAATCGCACAATTGAAATGGAAGCAACCACTGAAGAAGAAGATGACAGCGATACAGAGATGGCCGCAAGGGACACAACAGAACTTAACGAATGGGAATTGTTTTCACAAATGGGTCCTTCAAGCAATGTGAGCCTAAATGAACTTCAGATGCTTGGTAGGCGTGAGTTTGATAACAACAATAAATGGGATCAACTAGTGGTACCTCAAGATCTTCATGAAATTGCCAGCCAGTTCATACCCATGAAAAAGGCATGTAGCCAAGGAGAGACTATGGCAAGAAATTTGGATGTCCCAGACTATAAACTATCAGTGCAACAAAAACTAGCACTCACAATTATTATTGATCATAGTGAATGCCCCTCAGAAAAACCATTACACATGGTTGTTCAAGGAACAACAGGTACAGGAAAATCGTACCTAATTGCCCGCATACGAAAAGCACTCACAAGTAAGAGCCCAGAACAAAAAAGCCAGCTACTCACATTAGCTCCTACAGGGGTGGCTGCATTTAACATTCATGCATCAACTATACATTCGACGCTTCGAATCCCTATTAAAGACATGCACCCACTACAAGGACAGGCATTAACAACATTTCAAGAAGATATGAAACATATAAGATACATTTTGATTGATGAGATGAGCTTCATAGGTCCAAAGTTGCTACTGAAAATAGACACAAGATTGCGTGAGGCATTCCCACATCGACAACATCTACACTTTGGTGGAGTGTCTATAATATTGATCGGTGACCTCGCCCAATTGCCACCCGTAATGGACAAACCTCTTTACACATCCCACTCAACTGCAAAAACATTGTGGAACCAATTTACCACTGTTGTCACCCTACAAACAGTCTTTCGTCAACAAGGTGAGACTCAAACACAACGAAGATTCCGCCAACTTTTGCAAAATATACGTAATGCAGAAGCAATAGAAGAAGATTGGCAACTTTTAATGACACGCACAGACAACCAGCTCACATCAAGAGAAAGAGAAGAGTTCGACAATTCAATGCACTTGTTTGCTACCAATGATTTAGTTAGACTACACAACAGAAGAATGTTAAAATCGTTGAACTGTCCAATTGCAATTAGTGTTGCAACAAGCACTCGATGTGGAATGGATACAACAACTAACGATGAACAGCTTGAAAAACAAGTTTTACTTTGTAAAGGGCAACACATCATGCTCACATCCAACATATGGACACAAGCAGGACTGGTGAATGGAGCTCTTGGTGAAGTTGTTGAAATCATTTACAGTCCAGGTTCCAAACCGCCAGATGTTCCCATGTATGTTGTAACAAGGTTTGATACCTACAACGGCCCACCATGGAACGAGCTTGACCCCAAGAGCATACCGATAATACCTGTTTCCCTGGGCAATAGAAGGAAAATACCGCTCACAATGGCGTGGGCTATTACCATACACAAAGCTCAAGGCCTAACATTGCAAAAAGCAACAATTGATATTGGTAAAATAGATAGGCAGGGACTAACATTTACAGCCATATCTAGAGTTCAATCGTTAAATGATCTTCGCATTCAACCACCATTCTCTTTTGAAAGATACTCCAAAATGCAAAGCAATCCATATGCAATCATAAGGAAACGAGAGGAGGCCCGCTTACAACAACTATGTCTCTCCTAAAACATGGTACATAGCTCTCATTCCTATCCATCTAATATCTCTCCCAAATTCCCAATGTGCATTGATACCATTGTTACAAATTCCTCTCTTGAAAAACTCTCCTCCGAGCACTTACAAATCATTACACAATTCACACTTCTAATCTTAAAATTGGTGCTACAATTTTTCTGCATCAACACCTAATCTAAACACCTAACCACCCCGTTGCTTTTGTTGTGCAGGCTTTGAAGACAAATGATAAAGATCACAAAAGCTCGTTGCTACCAAAAAAATACACCGCTTCTACATGCTCATAATAAAATACCATTGTATATCATCCTATCGGCGTAAGTATTGCACCTCATTGGGGTGCAAGGATTATTTCTAATCTTCACATTTTTGGATTTGTCATATGTAAACCTTCCACATCCACAATTGTGTATTTGGTCAATCTAGAAATCAACATATCACAATCAGGTGAATCTTTCAAAATCCAATAAAATACCTCCACAAACCTCTAAAGTGTAAACATCACTATCATTGAATGCATAATGTAGAGGATTGTATCAAGCTCATGTAGTTATTGTTGGTTTATCATGCATGTTCCAATTAATAATAGCCATGGTCACGTTTACCAAAAGGCATTGACGTTTGACTACAAAAACTTACTTGAGCGATTCCTATTTCCCAACATATTTCAAATGGAGTCTTCACATCTCGAGGTATTTCATTATTGCAACCTATTTCGTATAAATCCTTAACGAGTATATTTCTTGATGCCTGCTAATTTTTCCTCTTCGACTTCCAAGCTAAATGCAAATGGAAGGTCTAACATGATAATCACTAGCTAAATGATTATAGCTATCAAGTAATCAACATAAGATGACTAGATAAACAAGATTGATTTTTTTGGGTCTTGGAACCAACACTTGTTTTATGTTTGATGATCTTATTGCAATGACTATGTGTAAGTCATAGGAGATATCACTGTCAGTCAAACCCTCTTATTCTCTTTACCATTGAATTGACCCTCTGATTGTGATCCTTTAAATCCTTATAGATTCTCGAATTGCTAGAGAGTGTTGTTTAAAACACAAATAACATTTTTTAACATATTCATTGAGCATTCGTTTGCTTTGATTGACCTGATATAGTTGAGTTTTTTAAAAAATAAATAACAAATTTTAACATTTACATTTAGCATTTTTTTTTTTGCTTTGGTTGCATGTTTAAATAATGGATAACTTGAGTTTTCAATATTATATAGGAGTTGAATGCAATGTTAGGCATTGGGAGATACATTATGTATTTCTTTCATAAATATTTAATTGATTTATGAATATATATATATATATATAGACTATAGGTATTAGGTATTCCCCCCATAAACTGTAGTGTACTTGGTAAAAAAAATTCATGTAACCAACAACAATAACGTTACACGCCCTCCAGTACCATAGGGAGAGGGGGGAGAATGGACCTCGTGACCTCTTTCCTGCAACATGATGCTTTAGCCAATCGAGCTAGGCCCCCTGCCTCAATTTATGACAATAAAAATAATAAACTCAAAAATATAATTTTGAGTGAGGTTGCGAACCTCCAATTTTTTTCATTGATAAATTTATGGTGAATATCAGTTTTGATTCTTTGCTATCAATTTGGTTTATCTTTGTTTACAATGGGGATTGATTTAACATTTAACATGTATTTCTCTATATAAATAACATGAATATGAGATATTATGGTGTGGGTTTTGTGTATTGGTGCATACATTAACTAGTTGTTTTTGTTGATTTCATGTTCAAAATGGTAATGTGGGTTTTGATTGTTTGAGATGTTTCTTTTTCATTTCATGCCAAATTTTGCACTTTTCAACATGGTTTGTATAACCAATTTAAAGGGCTTGTAGGGTTTGGTCTTATATTTTTTAGGCTTTTCTTTAGGTTTAGGAGGGTTGAAGCAACAAACAATGTTTTTATTTATTTCTTGTTAGCTTTTGTTCTTTTTTTAAGATGGGTTGGCTTCACAAACAAGGCATAGATGCTAGAAATCTATACCCCAATGTAAATATATGTAAGTTTAGGTTTTTTTTAGAGTTTAGGGGTTTCTAGGTATCTATTTTATGTATTTTCAATCTATTTTTTTAGTTTTTGAAGATTCAAGTGGCTAGTAACAATGGAAGTGACTACATCATGGGTGTGTTTCATCACGTGGTTGAAAAAAATCAATAGAGAAGTACAAGTAAGATACTGAGATCTAAGACTGGAGCCTATGTATGAATTTTTGGATTTTGAAACTCATTCAAAAAATGAAGATAACAATAAAGAGGATATTGTGTTGTGTATTGATTACGTTCTTGTAATATCATAAAATTGCACCCCTTGTAATTTCACTTACATTTTCACATCCATTTTAGTGTCCACTCCCTTAGTATTTGTGTAGGCTCATTTTAGCCTCTGCATCGGCCTTTTTCCCCCCTTAGGATGCTTAGGACCCATTTTTAGCAGCTACCTTTGCACATCAGCTTTGCATCAAACCTTATGCTTTCCTTATTCCCACCATTCTATAGCGTGATCTATCTGGGCACTAGCGCACTGCGTGGATGTCCACGCACAGCGCTAGTATCCCATGACATTTCAACATTCAAACAACCATTTCTGCTTGTGCCTTGTCACTTGTCACTTACCTTTGTCGATGGTAACGACCTGGGACAAGAACCTTCTTTTCCCTCCTATTCTCTCTTTAAAAGTTGTCTTTTCAATTCATTTGGCCTTCTTGGTCTCTCCTCTTCTCTCTTGAGCTCTCTTTCTCTTTTCTTAGAATTCTCTTTCTCTCACTCTCTCAAGCTCTCACATTCTCACAACGCTCTCTATTACTCTCTTGGCTCTCACAGTTGTCTCTCTCTCTGTCTCTCTTTGGCTTCCTCAAGCCTTGTAGGTGATATCTATCTTTTTTCTTGTCTTTGAGCATCTTAGGATTTCTCACATCCCTTGTCTATGCATCGTCTATCTCATTTATTTATATATTTCAGTGTCTATTATTTACTCTATGTAGAGGAGGGTGACTGAATGCTTCAGGAATCCAAGTTACGGGAGAGTCTTAAGCAATAGGCTGCCTTGATCTACCTCAATTTTGTTGAGTGATTCAGAAAGGTTTCGATGTTAAGGTTGAAAAGGAAGAGCAATTTGTTCATTGCTATCCTTCTTCAAATCTGAATATTTCAAAGGGTTAGACGAGCTGATTTCTAGAGTCCAACCTGCTGCTTAGAAAACTCTTTGCCTAAGGATGGTGATGCAAGATACGAACTCCAACACATCGCACTGGTGTTTCAATGGTGCACTAGTGTTTGTACGGACAAAAGGTCTCAGAGATAGATTAAAATACCATAAATCCAACTAACAACTTGACTAATGAAGTTTTATGCTATGACAGAATAATAGACAAGTATAGAGTTGAAATACCACAGGAAGAATAATTTAACTAAACTACGCTTGGATTGACGAAGAGGAGGTGAGAAAATTAGACCTTCCTACTTGAGAGTCAAATATTTAATGAGCTTCACATGAGAATACCTACACACACAAGACCAAGGAAAATTTTGGGGCTGTGTATAGATGACTGCCTCATTTAGTCCCCCTCTTTGGTGTTTTCACCTCCATGGATAGCCAAATAGCAACAAACTATATAAAATGATAAAGAGATGTATGGAAATGGAAGTTCCAAGCAATAACACCAATAATAGTGTGCTACTACGTAAATACAATGATGCAAAAGTAATGGAAAATGGAAGATATCACCTTCATAGCTACGTTTTCTCAAGGCAAGTAGAGGAAGGAGTGAGCTTGCAAATTCTCTAACAACAACGTTGTCGCAACAAATGGAGTGGAGGAGCCAAGAAACTAGCAGCTTGTAGCTATAATGGAGTGATGGTGAAGCTTGGAAATGTGAGAGTTGACCAAGAAAGCATGAATTATTAAAGTCAAGAGTTCAAGAATGGTGAAGAAGTTGGACAGGATGAAGAATTAGGCAATTTGAATGGAAGGAAGGAGGCAAAAGGGTCATTTGGCATTGGTCAAGGGAGGCAAAGATGTTACGCTTCGTCACCAATGGAGAACGTAACACCTCTATAGATTCTAGAGGCAGGAATCTTGTTAGGATGGTAGCACAACACACGAACGTCCACGTGGTGCGTGTGTGTCCTTGAAAAAATTCCTCCATCAACACAAAAGCAAGTTGCTAAGTGGATAGGAAAAGGTGGCGGATGTGGATATTACATCATTGGGCTTCGTTTTCTAAGGTAGGGGTGATGTGAATGGGGAATTCACCTAGGGGTGCAAATTCACTCAATTACACTTTATTTGTCTATCTAGCTATCCGTGGAGGTGGGAACACCGAAATGGGCGTTTGATTGACGCAAGCCCCTAAACAACCCCACCATTTTCCTTGATCTTATGTGTGCAGGTATTGAGGATATTTATTTATTGGATGCTTCATTGCTTAGTTGGTTGTGAGTGATTTCCCTCCCTTCCTGTATTTGATCATCTATATTTCATTTAATCTATGCTTTATTTAGTTTGGTTTACTTTATTTCAATTATGTTGTTATTCCTTGTTACTTTCCTGCATTCTATGAGTCCTTAGCAATTAGAGTAGAAGTAGTCACTTTGTTGTGTCCTGCGACATTCTCGGTTTTCAATTTGTATGAGACATCAATGCGCCTCTGGGATGCCAGTGTGTCATGCTGCCATCTATGTGCCACACTGTTGTCCTTTGGCTGAGAGTTCATTAGTTTATCTAGAAAACCTCTATGACCTGCTCTTTCTGATTTTGGAACTCTCGCCTTTTTACCCCATCACTTGAGCTCTATTCCTTTTTAACTTATTGGGTAGTATGAGGTACTTTTGGGAGGTTCATTCCTTGGGACTCTTTGGGTAACTAAGAGACTTGTGAGCAGTGAATCCCCCTTCTCTACAATTCTTTCAGATGATTTATTGGAAATATTTCTTACATTTTTGCCTATTGTAAGTGTTTTTTGAGAAAGAACAGTTTGTAAGAGATGAAGATCTATCACACTTTTAGAGAAGTTCTTGTGGCAGTGCTCCAAAATGCATGCACAAAATCCATGTACTTCATGTTTATGAATTTAGAAGATCCATCTAGGCATGTATTCAATCCTATTTTGAAGAAATGATGCAAGTTTAGTCTCCCCTACATAGATACATCAAGTTGGTTTGTGGTGTCATCATTTGGGTTGGTTTGTTTCATGGTCAATGCCAATAGGAATCATGTCTATGTCTATAATCCTATCACTAGGAACTGGAGGAGGTTGTCTAAGCCTCTAGCTCCTAGAGTTTCATACTAGAGTTCTTTGGCTATTATTGTGAACAAGCATACTAATACATACATTATTGTTCTAGCAATATCCAACCATGTTCTTGATGTTTATGATTCATTGAATGAGGCATGGAATAGTTTTCTTTTCCAAATTCTATATATTGGTTTCCTTAATCTTTTGTTTCCTTAACTATATATCGCATGTTGGGTTTGCTCTGTAAAAGTGTAGCCAAGATATATCACAATCATCTTCACTTTAAGAGTGTCAAATAAGAGTAGTAATAATTGAAATATGTCATGTATAGAGATATATCTGATGCAAATGATGCTTAATCTAATGAAAATGACACCTAATTTTCTTGCAACACTAACATAAATGCCATTTAGTTGCATAAATCTTCTATTAACTATTAACTATTAACTATTCCATTTGATTCTTTCTATAATGAATGGTTTTTCTCTAACTTACACAAAAATAAACCATGAATGTAAATGACCAAATTGTATTCAACAATTATAATAATATGAATTCAAACATTGTGTATCTCACTAAATGCAAACTACACAAAAACAACCATTCTAAAAAATGCTTAATTTAAAGACTATATTAGTGTAGGTCTCATAAATATCAACCATCAAACCCTAGATAGACCCATTTTCAAGCATTTCATATGAAGATTGAATAAATGGATATCTTGTAGTGGATCATCTCATTATAAGAATTAAAAGAGATGAGAAGCAAAATGATCGACATGAAGAAAATAATTTAGAATATAATTACATCCCCACCTGAATTATGTTATTTCCAAGATCTAGAGACACAAGCATCATAATGTATGGTGTTGTCTCTTGATTCTAATACAAATAAATTAGGATGAATGAAAGTAACAAAATAGCTTGGGCACCACCATAACATAGATTCAAACCCTATACATATTAAAATGGCAACATGAGTTAGTATCTTATTAAATACCACATCTAAAGTATTGGTTGACTTTAACTAGAGAGATAATCACAACATCTATGATACAAAAGAGAAATCAATTGGTTGTGGCATCTAGGCCATAAATACCTAGATCTACCTCTTAGTGAGGTATCTACACCATGTAATAGATACCTCTCACTCCTTAACATCTATGCACAAAAGAGATCCCTATTGGTAATCGAACCCTTATTGAATCCTAACCCCAGTTGGACCCTAACCTTAACCCTAACCCTAATTGTAAAATATGGCAATTCTAATTGTAACCCTAATCAAACCCTAAATTTAAGCCTAATATTAAATAGGATTAAGGTTTTATTAGGGTTACAATTAAATTAGGGTTATAGTTTATTTAAGGGTTAAGGAATTTATCCATAATCATAACACTAACCCAAACTTTATCTTACAACCATAAATCTAACCTATCCCCAATCTTAACCATAATGAAAAATAAAATGTAATCACAACCCTAACTTTAACCCTTATTAAATTGTAATTCAAACATAATGCTAACCATAATCCTAATTGAAAAGTAAACCTTATTTAGTTTATACAGTAACCCTAATTAAACTCAATCATTAATAATATAATAATAATTAAATTAATAATATAATAATAATTAATTTAATAATATATAATAATATAATAATAAAATAATTTAATAACATTAATATAATATAGTATAGTAACATTAATCTAATAATAATAAAATAGTCGTAATATATTATAATAATTTAACATTTATTAATATAATAATAAATTTAAAATGATATAATAATAAGAATAATGTAATACTAATATTAATAATATAATAAAATATCATAATAATAAAAATAATATAATATAATAACATTATAATAATAATAAAATGCTAATAGTGGCATGGTGTGATGGTTAAGTTGTGTTGTTATTTTTGCCATCAAGGTTCAAACCCCATTGGAGTGTAATTATTGAGAATTTATAATGGGGATGAGGTCCCTCATTTGTGACCCCATCAGTTCATAGTTCTATGTCAAAAGTATTTACCCCTCTTAATAAAAAATATAATAATAAGAAAATGATAATAAAATGATTTAATCATATCAACGATTACAAGATCCAAGCTTCGTAATGTTCTACTCTACTCCTACTCACTTTCTCTCTCTGATTTAAAGCGACGATGGCTTATGCTTTCCTTGCGACAGTTCTTCAGGCAAAGGAATAACAAATGCTAATTCCTCTCCTCATAAGGAATCATTGTTGAACATTGGTGATAAGAGGAATTTTGTGGATGCTCTGAATTTTGAGGCTAGGGTTTGCAAAAAATCTTTGTCACCCCTTGCTCAATTCCATTTCACTTGCCCATGACTTCCTCAGCAGACCTCACACCATGGAGTTGTGGGTTTTGACCTAAGGCTGAAGGTTTCAATGCCTTCCCCATCCATTGAGACAAAAAACCATTGTTGGGATCCACGAACATGTGCACTGTGGCTTTACCTTCTAGGTCTGCCAATCTTCCTCGATTCCATAAAATTGTTTGGATGGATTGGTTTGCGATAGGGAGGTTTTCTTGTAGAATAACGCCTTAATTTGCACATTCATGAAGCTATGACCGACATTAAGTGACTTGCATGCCTAGATCTCTAGAAATTGGAAAGAATCTTTGAAGGAAGAAATTTGTTTATTCCCTTGTGCTAGAGGGTTTTTATTCTCAAATTTGAATCTCTCATTAACAAAGAATGGGTGCTAGAAAATGAACCTTGGGCTTTCCAAGGTGACTTCTTATACACATGAAACCTTTGTATCCTTCATTCAACCTACAAACCGAGACTTTTTCCTCTACATTTTTTTGGGTGTGTTTACCATATCTCCCATTCCAATTTTGGGAATTAGAATATTTATGAGCCACAAGCAATGGACTAGGGAAGTATCATTGCAATTCAAATGAAACAACCAATTACTAGAGCTCTGCTTGTGTGTGCATTTGTGTGGAAATAGACCTCTCCAAAGTTCTCCTTGTTGAGATCATGTTGAAGGTGGGTGATTGTTGTTGGATGTAGCTTGTGGATTACGAAAAAATAGTTTTTTGATGCAAAAAATGTTTCTCAACTAATCACTTTATGCCAAAATGTCAAAAGCAGCTCACCCACAAGTGAGATCCATGTTTGGAAAGCCTACCTAGTGGATTGGGGTTGAATCTAAACACTGTGTTATTCCACCTTGCACTTAAAAAGAAAAGGTTTCACCTTAAGTTCCTCCAGTCACTCCATCGAGCACACAAAATTCTCCAGATGACAATTCTTCTCCAAATTCGCTCCCTTCTTTTCATGGGTCTAGGTGTCTGATTATGTGTATGCAGTTGTTGTTAACCCATTTGTGAGTAAATATGTTGTCTCATCAATTATAATTTCTTCAAGCTTCGAGTTATTGCTAAAACCATTAGTAACTTTGTTGGCTTCACACACCGAGGCTTTTCCAATGGAGAATCATTGCTCCCATTCACAGATAGAGCATGAATGGACATAAGTAAAAAGGAAGAAATAAGCACAATCAAAATCCAAGCATTTAATGGCTTTAAGATCATTAATTAAGGAGCAAAAGATGGAAGGGAAGAGTAAAATCGATTCACCCACATTTATGGGTTAAGACACTATGGCATTTGTTTAGTAGAATTCTAATGCACCCCTATTAGAGAGTCGATGCAATTTATAAATTCAATTATTTTCTATATATGGGAGTGGACCCCATGTCCACAAATTACTGAACAAAAAAATATATAATAAAATAAAAGTATAATATAATTATAAAAATATACCACTAATGCTAATAATAATATATTAATAAATATATATAAAATAATATTATATAAGAAAAATATTAAAAAATAACAACCCAAACCCTTAACCTAACCCAAGTATTAATAATATAATACTAAGTATAATAATTTTAATATAACATTTTATAAATTAATAATAATATTAATTACAATTCAATTCATATCTTATTAAATTTTTACTTTTTTATGCTTTTAAGTTAAAATTTAAATAAGAAACATGAAGTATTTTATATTAAATTATATTTTAAATTATAATATACTCTATTAATATAATATATTAATAATTAAATATATTATTATAAAGAAACAAAGAACTCTACTAACAATAAATATAATAATGTTAAATAATTCAATAAATTTTTTTATATTTAATTTATGTTAAATAATGTAATAAAAAATCAACATATGAAAAATGATTTATCTAAGCGTTATTTATATAGACTACCAATTGCACCTTGGTGTGCAATGGGTACATCAAAGAAGTGTGGAAGGTCAATTAGGGAATTTTTTGGTCTATTTTTACATATATTTGTGTAGTATACATGAGGTCAATTAGTAGGCAATTTAGACAATGATGTTGTAATAGGTAGGGGGAGAGAGAGAGAGAGAGAGAGAGAGAGGTAAGAATTTAAATATGGAGAGAAAGAGATAGAGATAGAGATAGAGATATAGATAGAGCTAGAGATAGAGCTAGAGATAGGGAGGGAGAAACACGGAGTGTGTATGTGTATGAGTAGAGCAAGATATGGAGAGACATAGAGTGATAGATAGACATGTATAAATATATAGAGAGGGAGGAAGATGGAGGGAGAGAAATAAATATAGGAGATATAAGTAGAGAGAGATGGATAGATAATGAGATAGAGATAGAGGAAGATATGTAAAAATTTAAATATGGAGAGATAGAGATAGAGATAGAGCTAGAGATAGGGAGGGAGAAATAAGGAGTGTGTATGTATATGAGTAAAAGTGAGATATGGAGAGAGATGGAAAGGGAGATAGATATGTATAAATATATAGAGATGGAGAGGTAGATAGATATGTATAAATATATAGAGATGGAGGGAGATGGAGGGAGAGAAATAAAGATAGGATATAGAAGTAAAGAGATATAGAAAGAGATATAGAAAGAGGAAGTGATAGGGAGAGGGAGAGAGGGAGAGATAGGGATATAAAGGAGAGATAGATCTAGATAAATATAACTTGGGAAAGATAGAGAGGGTGAGAGAGAGATAGAGACAAAGACAAAGAGAGATAAATATATAAAAGGGAGAGATGGAAGGAGAGAGGAAGAGGGAGAAGGAAAGATAGAGATCGAAAGAGGGAGACAATGAAAGATGGGGAGATGGGGAGATGGAGAGATAAATATAAATATATAGGAAGTGATATATAGAGAGGGATATATAAAGAGAGATTAGGAGAGATGGAGGGAGAGATGGAGTAAATAAGAGAGAGAGATATATATATATATATATATATATATATATATATATATAGATAATGAGATATAAATAGATATAGAAGTAACTTGCTATAGAAAGAGGAAGTGATAGGGAGAGGGAGAGAGGGAGAGATAGGGATATAAAGGAGAGATAGATCTAGATAAATATAACTTGGGAAAGATAGAGAGGGTGAGAGAGAGATAGAGACAAAGACAAAGAGAGATAAATATATAAAAGGGAGAGATGGAAGGAGAGAGGAAGAGGGAGAAGGAAAGATAGAGATCGAAAGAGGGAGACAATGAAAGATGGGGAGATGGAGAGATAAATATAAATATATAGGAAGTGATATATAGAGAGGGATATATAAAGAGAGATTAGGAGAGATGGAGGGAGAGATGGAGTAAATAAGAGAGAGAGAGAGAGATAATGAGATATAAATAGAGGGAGAGTGAGAGATGGGAAAATAGAGAGATAGAGATAGGGATGGATAAATAATGAGTATGTTTATGTTCAAGTGAAAAAGATATAGAGATAGAGATATGGGAGGAGAAACAAGGAGTGTGTGTCTGAGTGAGAGATATTGAGATAGATATAGAGAGAGGATAGAGAAGTTGAGAGATATAGAAAGAGAGTGATATGGAGAGAGTAAGAGATATGGATAGAAAGAGGGATAGATAGAGAAATATATATAGTGGGAAAGATGGAGGGGAAAGAGAGAAAGAGATGTAAGGAGAGGTAAGGAGATAGAGATAGGGAGAGAGACGAAGAGGAAGATAGAGATGGAGATGGATAGATAGGAAGATAGAGTTGGAGATGGAGATGGAGATGGAAATGGAGAGAGACTGAGAGAGAAATAGAGATAGAAAGAGGGGGAGACAAGGAGAGAGAGAGAGATGGAGGGATAGAAAGACAAAGATAGGAATTTATATAAAGAGAGGTAGAGAGAGGGATATATAGTGAGAGGTAGGGAGAGGTATATATGGGGAGATATATATAGAGATATATGAGAAGAGAAAGAAATTTCTTTAAATCTCTGTCTCCTTCTCTATCTTTATATTTTTTATTCTCTCAATCTCTCTTCCTCTCCCCTATTTCTCTCTATATTTGTCTTCCCTTCTCTCTTCCTCTATCCATCTTTCTCTCATTTCTTCTCTCTATCTATTTTCGTCTCCCTATGTTTCTCTGCTTACTAATATTTTTTTTCTATCCATATTTATCTCCTCATCTCTCCCCCTTTCCCTCTTTATCTCTTGATCTCTCTACCTCTCTCTCCCTCTCTCTCTCTCTACATATATATTTGTAGATCCTATTTCTATTTATCTCTCTATCTCTCTATCTCTCTCTTTATGTGACTATATCTATCCATCTCTATCCTCTTCTCTCTTTTCCCCTCTCTCTTTTTTTTATCTCTCTTCCTATCTCTTATCTCTTTGTCTCTCCATTTTTGTTCCTTATATCTATGCCTCTATTTTTGTATCTCTATCTCTTTTTATCTCTTGTATCTCTTTGTCTCCCTCTTTATTTCTCTACTTCTCTCTCTTTATTTTCTCTCTTTATCTCTCTATCTATTCTCTTCCTAAGCGAATGGGTACATTGAAGAAGTTTTAAAGGTGAATTATCATATGCTCAATTAAATGGCATGCTACCTTGAGCATAACTCCCTAGGGACGTGCTATCCTTGGATTGTTGGCATGAAACAACTAATCAAAAGTTACCTTCTCTCTCACACTCTATAAATTCAATTATATTTTAAGTTTAAAATTTATTTTATTATATAGATTATAACAAAAATCCAAAATAGAATTATTCTACAATAATTCAAGTTTTAATAAGATAAATAAATAAATATTAAATTAATTTTAATAATTTTTAATTATATTTGTAATTTGATAAAAATATATAAATAATAAAAATAAGTTTCAAAACTTAAACCTAAATTAAAAATTAAAATAAAATAAACTAAATGGAAAGTCAAAATATATCAAAATCCAAATATTAATAAACATAATAATTTTAAAAAATTATTAACAAATAATAAAATTATTAATTTAATAAATGATTAAATAAAAAAATAAAACTATTTTTTTAACATTAGAATTGAAATATTAATAAAATATATACCTAAAAAATATAATTAATATATTACAAACAATATTATTAAATATTATTAGATGAATTGAATTTAAAAAACTAAAATTGTATTTCAAATAAAATATTTAAAATAAAAAATAAACTATATTAAAATTGTTAAAAGTAAAATTATATTTTTTATATTAAAAATTACAATTAAAAAGTGAAAAATAAAATGAAATCTATTCAAAAATAAAAAGTCAATTGATAATTTATTAATTTATTATTATTTGAAAAATATATATTTATTAAAAAACTTATTATTATTTATCTAATAAAAGTCTAAGTTTAATTTTTTTTTTTTTAAAACATTTCTTATCCTATCTTTTCTTTAATTATATATTTTATTTTTTAATATTTTAAGAATGCAATTTTTTTTGATACGTAAATATTGTCCTTTCATTTATAATCAAAAGAGGGTTACATTCCTCCATCGAAGCGGTCAACACCAAGAGCACCACCCAAATCCACCACCCACCCATACCATTCATACCTAATACGGGACTGACCCTGGCAGATACTGCCACCATCTAGACTAAAGCTCTACCACCACCCTATACGCAGACCAGGGCCAAAGCCCGACACAGTACAACCCAAAAAATGCATCAAAACTCACGTAATAACACCAACTAAACAGACGACCTTGACATAATGAGAGCGACCAACCACCTGACTCCATAAGCACCCCTTCATCCACCAGCACGCCTCGAAAGTGCTCTTTCTATTCAATGCTCGACGTAGCCTCCAGATATAGGAACACCTTTAGAAACTCCACCTCGTGCACCACCTGTTCTTTGTGCGGTTCAAGCTCCCGACCCTTGATATCCAGTAAGAAGGGATAACATCTTATTGTGATGTTGGGAAAAAACACCCTGGCCAAGTCGTGCAGGCGCGACATGCCAACACCCAATTCAACAATGATAATAACCTCCTTGACCTCGCCAAGGGGATCCGCCATGACCAATTTTTGAGCCATCAACAACACCAAAGCCTTTGGCAGTTGCAAATCCAACAATGTCATCATGAACCTCGACACAATATCC
This sequence comes from Sequoia sempervirens, assembly GCA_007258455.2. Classification (NCBI taxonomy): domain Eukaryota; kingdom Viridiplantae; phylum Streptophyta; class Pinopsida; order Cupressales; family Cupressaceae; genus Sequoia; species Sequoia sempervirens. Next base: position 65,469 of record VDFB02273815.1, read on the forward strand.
ACATTGGTGCAATATCGTTCAGTGGAGACCATGAACTCTTTGCCCAACACCATCACTGCCGCCCCTAACACCAGCGGATCCCATTCTTTGAATACTGAGCGAAGTCTATTCTCCATAATTTTTCAAAGAAATGCCCATAGCTTCCACATCGTCATCAATCAAACAGGCGTTTCCATCATCGGCACCTTAGTTTTCACACAGTGAAAATACCAAACTGAGATGAACACCGCCCTACACCACCTTATAGAATCCATCAAGCTGCAATGGTCATTAATGGCCATGTCCCATCAAGTTGACGAAGTGTGCTGCCCAATGGCCTTGAATGACGCCCACACCACACATACAACGCCTCAGACATCAGCTTCATTAATATCACACCCCGCCGCCAAACTCTCGTACCGTACCAGTTAGCATATATGTTGTCTAGCCCTTGACACCTGACAACACCAAGACCAAGTCCACTCAACTGGCTATCATGGGGGAATACAATTGTTTTTTAATTATATATTATATTTTTTAATATTTTAAGAATGCAATTGTTTTTTTAATTATATATTATATTTTTTAATATTTATGTCGAGAGATATCTTACAATGCCATTTTTTGTGTTCAAAAAAACTCTAGCTTAAATCAAGGAGAGTTCTTGACAACATCACCCTCCATTTATTTCAAGTAAATCTTGATATTTTGAAAATAAATATTACAAAAATGAAAAAATATTAAAAAATGAATTTTCTTTTTCTATTATTAATGTGGTGTATAAGTTTACATGTGGTCATTTTGTTATTAATAATAAAATAATAACAAAAAAAATGTTATTCTAACTGTCTCTATTTTGAAAATTTGTATCATAAAGGTGAATAAAGGCAAATAAAGGCATCTTGGGGTGATCCGATAAATTTTTGAACAAATTTGTAACTGATATGAAAACTGTTTTTGAAGCGATTTGATCTTCAACTTCTTCTATTTGGGGTGCTCCTCTTGCTCTTGTGCATGTTAGTAGTGATCTATTAGAAATCCTTTGATGATGTTGGCATGAAGTTAGTTTTTCATTTCCAAGATTCACAGTACTTTGTTTCCTCACATCTATTAACTGTGGACGGTGAACATGGTGGCAAGGCATACTACTATTTTTTTCTTGGCTATAATCGGACATGAAGGGATAATCTTAACCAATGTAGAAGCTCAATCTCTACAGTATGTATCTAAACAACAATATTTTCTTATTGCATGTACTTTTGTTTCCTTCGAATCACCTTAGTTAGCATGGAGCTCCATTAGCTTGACCTTTTTTGAGATTTAACTCATGTACATGCTTTATGATTATGATTTCTAGGTATCTACTACTATCTCAGGGAAGCTAGACCCATGCATCTCGAATGATAAGTGTTATTCCACCTACATGTTTAACAAAGCTTTAATTTTGAAGGTTCGCTTTGCTTGTTCTCTTTTCTATGTCTTTCATAGAGCACCCATTGGGTAAGTAGGAGGTCTTGAGTTCAACTCTCAATCAGATCAGTCCATTTATCTTTGGCTTTCACCCATGCTTCCACATTTTGCATGTGTGACTATTTGGGAACTTGCATTCTTTATGCTTTAAATGTTGCCATTCATTTAGGTGCAGGCATGAGGGGTCGAGAAAATTGGTGGAATTTGGTTTTACACATGCCAAATGCTTTTGCTCGAAATTTTATAAACCTTTTCTATGTCACAATAGTGTTAGTGTAGGTTTTTTAGTTTCCTTATGTTAGGGGGTATTTATTTTTCCTACACATTATTATTTAAGCTTTCTTAGGTTTATTAGATGTGGTAATATGAGGACATGTGGCAAAATACAATAGCTACATGTGTCATTCTCTCCCACACATGGGTAGTTGAGTTACACTCTCTCTTTTGGCTTGTTGTGCCACCTCTCATAACCACTATTTATTATTTACCTGAGTAGTTTATGGGGTAGTTGGGTTTCTCACCCTCTTTTGGCTTTATGTACCACCTCCTCTTTGTCTTCACCTAAGGAGGTTATGCCACATGTTTTTTCATTTACATAGTAGGTGATAGCCTCCCACCTTTTATGGGTAGTAGGAGTTAATGCACCTCTTGGATATATTTTCCCTTTTTTTTCTATATATTGAGCACTCTCCTCTCACCTTCACTAGTTCGACTAGTTCAGTGATTGTTTGGTGAGAGTCACGAGAGTATTCTCAAAATTCTCTTGCTTTGTCTCTATTGTTTTCTCATTTCAGATTTCTCTTTATTCTGCTATTTTGATCTTCGATCATCTGTTGAGTGGAGTTGCATGTGATCTACGGCTGACATTAGATCTTGGCTCGTGGGTTCTCACTTCTCATAGAATCTAACATGGTATCAGAGCCATGTTGTCTGGTATAGCTCATTGATTTTCTAATTTTTTGAGAGATGTGAGACTAATAGAAAGTTAATATTTTTCCTTAAAAACCAAGTATGCTCTTCTCCTGCATCCTCATATGACCTGGAGAATCAGAACAATTTAAAGGAAAAATAAGCATATATTTAATCTTTTTTACATATATTTTTTCCTGTGAGATCTGGGTGATTTGCAGCTTTTTGGTAATATTGGAGGCTTTTTCAGCCTTTCTAGAGAGTCTAGAAGGTTAGAGAAAGTCAAATTTGACTTTTATTTCACCAAAATCAAAGATTGGAGGATACAGTAAAAAAAATAGAATTAAAAAACTTGAATTTTTATTGGAGTCATTTTCATTTTGGCTTCAAAAATCTGGCTTCCACTCGTTTTCAAGAAAAAATGATTTTTGGGTTTTATTCCTAGCATTGAAAAACCATTTGGGTAGTCCTTACATTTTGCAAAAAACTGATAAATTTTTCAGAAATCAAATCATAAAAAGGTGTGCCATTTTTCACAGGCAGATTTTGTAGCCTTTTTCAAAATTGCATAACTTTTACCTTGAGTGTCAAATTTTCGCAAATGAGTACTTGCCGGAAAGCTAGAAATGAGAATTTTCCATCTGTGAAGGTTTGAGTTATAATTTATGCCTTTTTCAATTAGATATTGTAGGTTGAATCTGTTGCATTTTTTTTTTATCTTCAACAAGTCTTATCTTTCACTTTTGTAATCCATTTTTCAAAAACAAAAAAGTGTTGAAAAGATATTGAAGAGTAAAACACAACTGCAAGGTTATTTTTCTATATTTTATTTAAAAATTATTTTTTATCAAATATTGTAATTTTGGCTATTAAGAGCCTTATAAGCCTTGTAATCTAGAAAAGCCTTGTAAAAGCACTAATCATAAAGTGCCAACATTGTAATATCTGGGGGGGTGATTTTTGATACTAGTGGAAAGGGGGGGTGTCTCGTGTGTCTTCTTTCTTCTTTGCAATCTTCTTTTCTGCTCTCATGGATGCATCTACAGTTCTAATTTAACTCCATATACTTATTTTGAATTGAAATCTAAGATGATAATATATCTGAAAAGACATGGATATCATTGTGTTACAATGGGACTTGAAACTGAACCTCAGGATACTGCAGAAAAGACAAAATGGTTTAATAAATGTGATGAAGCCTTTGGTACTCCATGCATGTCAGTCTCTCCTAACCTTCTTTTTCACATTGAATTTGCCACTACACCATATGAAGTGTGGACTAAACTGGAAAGCCTCTTTGGTAAGCCAGATGAGTTAAGGGGTCATCAGTTAGAGAATGAACTCATAGGGTTAAGTCCTAGCAGTTTTGACACTATACATGACTTCTTCACAAAATTGAAGGCCATTAGATTGTAGTTAGAACAATGTGGAATCAAGAAGGATGATAAGCAACTGATCTTGAGTATTCTTTCTAAGCTTGGTCCTAACTATTTTGTATTTGTTTCTACATTCTATGCTACAAAATGTGCCCTAGGTTGCACATATAAAATGCCTTCTTTAGATGAGTTTATTGCAAAAATCACTAGGGAGCAGGAAAAACTGGTTCTAATGGGTACAATTAAACCCTCTAAGTCAAATGCCTTAGTTGTTAATCAGGGCACAAAAGAACAAAAAGGTTCTAATAAGAAAGATAAGAAGCAAAAGAACCAAGGAGAGAAGAAGAAAGATTAGAAATCTGCTACTTCAAAAGTAGATAATTAAACCTCTTCATCAAAAGGTGAACAACCTAAGAAGGAGAAGGTTGAATGTTCTTACTGCAAGAGGCCTGGCCATGATGAACATAAATGTTTAAAAAACAAATTGACCACCTTTCACATCTTCTAGAAAAGAGCAATATTAAGGTGCCTAATTTAGTCAAATAGAGTTCATCAGAAGGTTCTTCTAAGGATACAAACAAAAGCAAGGGGAAAGGAAAGGGAAAGGCCCTAGTTGTTGCTTCACAACTAGAGTCTTGGATCATTGCAGACTCGGGTGCTTCACACCACATGGCCTCATTAGAGGATAATTTTACCTCTTTGGAGCCATGTTCTATGCCTACCATACTTATGGGTAATGACACTCCTATTGAAGTGCATGGGAGAGGTTCTGCTGATGTGGGTGAAGGGACATTTGGGGATGTTCTTTTTGTTCCATCTTTGTCAACTAATCTCCTATTTTTTTTATCAAATCACTCACACTGGTTCTGTCAAGCGAGTTGAGTTCACTCCATAGACAGTGGTAATCAGTGTAATGCATAATGGGTCTACAATTATTGTGGGAAAAGCAGATCACCAGTCCAAACTATATCATTTTTCTCACTTTGTTCTTGACTCTCCTTTGACAATCTTACTCACTCATGCAAATGAGGTGAGTTGTTTGTGGCATCAATGGTTTGGCCACTTGAACTACCGTTACTTGCAGCAACTCAGTCAACAAGATATGGTTATAGGGTTGCCTTCTATTTAATTTTTTGATGGTTTTTTCCAAGGATGCATTCTTGGTAAGCATCCCGAGGAGAAATATGATAAAGGCAAAGCATGGAGGGCTACACAGCTATTACATAGTGACTTGGTAGGACCATTTCCACAACCATCTTTCAGTAGAGCTAGATATGTCTCAACATTTATTGATGACTTTTCCAAATACACTTGGGTTTACTTTCTCAAACAAAATTTTGAGGTCTTTGAGCATTTTCAGGATTTCAAAGCTTTTGCAGAAAAATAGTCTGGGAAGTTCATCAAGATTTTGCGTACAGATAATGGGGGTGAATATGTTAATCAACAATTTGAGCAGTTTTGTGCTTCAAAAGGTATCAACATGTAGCACACAGTTCCATACAATTCTCAGTAGAATGGTGTCACAAAATGCAAGAATAGGTCCTTAAAAGAGATGGATAATTGTATGATTCAATCCAAATCTTTGGCACCTCAATACTAGGCAAAGGCCATCAAATTTGCATGTTACATCTAGAACAAAGTTCTTCACAAAGTTGTGAAGGGGGTAACTCCTTTTCAAGCTTGGACTAGTCAAAAACCCACAATTAAGGACTTTAGATTGTTTGGCTCTCTTGCTTGGGCCCACATTTTAGCAGAGAAATGCAAGGCTATGGATCCGTAGAGCAAGCCTTGCATATTTGTTGGGTATCTAGATGATGTCAAAGGCTATAAGCTTCTCCATCCTACCACTCATGAGTTGTTCATTGAGAGGAGTGTTCATTTTGAGGAGAACCCTTCTAGTTCTTCTCTTACCACTTCTCCATCCACTATCAGATTAGAGCCCGTGCATCATGATGATAGTTCTTTAGAGGATCTTAATCCTCCTAATCTTGATGAGGAGTCTTCTTCCTCCACTTTAGATGGTGATAGTGATGATGTGGATTCACATTCTTCTCCTAGTCATCATTCAGAAGGCACTGATTCTCCTCTAGACTCTCCATCCCTTGCACCTCTTTGGGATCATTAGACACTTGAGTCAGTTGCAATTGGGTTGGTGATCCATTAGATACTAGAAGAATAAGGTCACAGTTTCAGCAGGCTCCACATCTCTTTGTTGCTTTAGCTTTTGATCCATGGTCTTTTTGAGAAGCTTCAGGTATTCTTGAGTGGGATGTTGCAATGCAGGAAGAGTTCAATTCCTTAGAGAGGAATCACACATGGGATGTAGTCCCTCTTCCTAAAGGAAAAAACTTGTTCGATATAAGTGGATCTATCGAACAAAATTTGTAGCAGATGGGTCGGTTGATAAGCATAAGGCTCACTTTGTTGCAAAAGGATTCTCCCAGGTTCCCAAAATTGACTACTCTAATACTTTTGAACCAGTTGCTTAGATGAATTCCACTCGACTTGTCCTTTCTATAGCTGTAGCACATTAATGGGAAGTTCATCAAATGGATGTGAAGAGTGCCTTTCTTCATGGTGAACTTCAAGAGGAATTCTACATGGAGTAGCCACAAGGGTTCACCTAAGATCCTTCACTTGTGTGTTGTCTTCAGAAATCTCTCTACGACCTTAAACAAGCTCCTCAGCTTGGTATGCCAAGATGGACTCCTTCCTTCTAACAATTGGGGTCACTTGATGCCATTCTGATCTGAACATCTACATTCTACAACAGGATTACACTCTCACATTTTTGGTTCTATATGTCGATGACTTGTTGATCACTGGGAGTCACTCATCCACCATCAAGGCAGTGAAAATTGCTCTACATGATAGATTTTTGATGTCAGACTTGGGTCTTTTGCATTATTTCTTAGGGATTGAGATCACTCGGTCATCTTCAAGTATCTTCCTTGGACAATCCAAGTATGCATTTGACATGCTCTCCAGATTTTGCATGGTTGACTGTAAGCCTACACCGACTCCATTTCTATCAGGGGTCAAACTTGAGGCTAAGTGTTCCTCACCTTTGGTTGATGGCACTTTATACTGACAGCTTGTTGGGAGTCTCATCGACTTGACCCATACAAGATCTGGCATTTCATATGCTGTGGGCATGGTCTCTAGATTCATGCAGGAGCCACATGAGTTGCATTGGAAGGAAACTAAGTGGATCCTCCACTATATTCAGGGTATTCACAGTTATGGAATTCATTATGCAGCAGGTGTGAATATTGACTTGGTGGGACATACAGATTTAGATTGGGCAGGTGATTCTCAAGATTGCAATTCTACTTCTGGGTATTGCTTCTCACTTGGTTCTGGTCCAGTTTGTTGGTTGAGCAAGAAGCAATTTGCAATTTCTCTTTCATCTATAGAGGCTGAGTATTGAGGGGAAGTTAATGCCACCACTGAGGCTATTTAGCTTCAAAATATTCTCACTGAGTTTTTCATTCCATTTAGAAAGCCTACAATCATCTTTTGTGATAACCAAAGTGCAATACAGATCTCAAGGAATCCAGTTCATCATCATAGAATGAAACACATTGAGATTCATATGCACTACATTCAGGAGTTGATTCATGAAGGCATCATTAATCTTAAGTATTATTCTACATTAGAGCAGACTGCAAACATCTTCACCAAACCCTTCACAAAGAGCAAGTTCCTTCATTTGCGAGCTTTTCTTGGGGTACAACAGGTGTCTACTTTAGGATGGGCTTCTTATTCCTTCATTCTAATCTCTCTATTTAGGGGGGCTATTCCTCTTTTGGGGGGGCTTCTTCTTATGAGGGGATCTCTATGTACATGGGTACCTAACATGGCTTCATTTTCCAGGACCCATCTTTTCACCCACCTAAGCTATGCTTAAGGGGGGTGTTAGTGTAGGTTTTTTATTTTCCTTATGTTAGGGGGTATTTATTTTTCCTACACATTATTATTCAAGCTTGCTTAGGTTTATTAGATGTGGTAATATGAGGACATGTGGAAAAATACAACAGCTACATGTGTCACTCTCTCCCACACATGGGTAGTTGAGTTACACACTTTCTTTTGGCTTGTTGTGCCACTTCTCATAACCGATATTTTTTATTTACCTGAGTAGTTATGTGGTAGTTGGGTTTCTCACACTATTTTGGATTTATGTGCCACCTCCTCTTTGTCTTCACCTAAGGAGTTTATGCCACATGTTTTTGTCATTTACCAAGTAGGTGATAACCTCCCACCTTTTATAGGTAGTAGGAGTTAATGCACCTATTGGATGTATTTTCCCTTATTTTTCTATATATTGAGCACTCTCCTCTCACCTCCACTGGTTCGACTAGTTCGATGATTGTTTGGGGAGAGTCACGAGAGTATTCTCAAAATTATCTTGCTTTGTCTCTATTGTTCTCTCATTTCAGATTTCTCTTCATTATGCTATTTTGATCTTCGATCATCTATTGAGTGAAGTTGCATGTGATCTACGACTGACATTAGATCCTGGCTCAATTCTTGCTTCTCGTAGAATCTAACAAATAACATCATTACCTTGTTGTGTTTGAGTCTTCATGTTCTTGCAATTTCTAGACAATGTTAGAAAAAGATGACTTCCCTATTCATTTGATAGCGGTGTGTTATATTTTGATAGTTTTGCGTATGCTTTTATCAGTCTGAGATTTTTATTGTGGATTACCTGGAAATGTCAATAGGGTTTTGCATGATTTTATATGTTTGAGGAAGTCTTTCTTAGGAAATTGTTAGTTGTACATGGGAACTTGTCAGTGCTACAAGGAGGTCGTGGACATCCAAAATTTTCATCCCCTATAGTATATGTTGTTTTAGGGGTCCTGCAATGCTTGTCTCACATGGTAGGTTTATCCAGTGGTTAACCTAGTAAATCTTTGATTCTTCATGTTGTTGTTCCTTAAGCTGCATATGATTCCTTGAATTTGTGGCTAACTGCATGCATGCAGAGCTAATGACTGGGGTAGCATATCCTTTGCATTATGAACGTCTAATCAATTTTCTAATATTTCATGCATATCAAAATAGAACCTTCATCTATGGTGCTAAATTTATTGACTTGGCATCAATCTACATCATCTCTATCTTCATCCTCCAAAACTTATTTTGTTTCAATTCCAAAAGATGACTTGGATGACAGTAGCAGTAATAATGGAGAGGACTTGTGCATCAACTTTAGAGACATTGTATGCATGGGAGAAAAAACTCTACGATGAAGTCAAGGTACTAATTTGTAGTATGTGCCTCTATTCATAGATTTTCTTTTGGACTGAATATTCTAGCATATCTTAAAGATAAATAATAATAATAAGATTCATAATGACATTTTTTTATGGTTTTATGCATCTATTAAACCATTAGAAGTGGCCAAAGGTGCTTGGTTCTAGATTACAAATACCATAGTCTTTTAGTAAATAACAGTCTTAAAACATTATAGAGAAATCTTCATTCATTATTAGCAAGTTGCCTTGGTGTGAGATTAGACAAGATTGGGTGTTTCATCCTCACTTTTGTTTGTGTGCCAAAAGAAAGTTCAGGTTTGAGTTTAGTCAAGTAAGAATGAAAGATAATTTTATGATTGGGGAAATCTAATTATATATCATTAAGAATGTTTATGGTTTCATGTGTTTTTAGTTTGCTTTGTGTCATTGTACTAATGTTTCAGTTGTTTTTGTGTCATTCTTACAAAAATGGTTGGAATGCATTTGATCATGCATGTTGTGAAGGTGGAAAGGAATATAGAGGTAGAGATGAATATAGAGCGAGAGAGGAAGAGTGAGAAAAATAGATAGAGGTAGATATGAATATAGAACAAGAGAGGAAGAGGGAGAAAAATAGATAGAGATATCGAGAGAGATAGAGGGGGAACTATAGATATAGAGAGACAGGGAGATAGAGAGGGATATATAACAAGGAAGAGATAAACAGGAAGAGGGGGAGAGAGAGATATGGCAAGATAGAGTGATATAAGGATATCTAGAGAGAGGGGGAGAAGGAGAGAGAAAAAGAGAG